>APFE030817277.1:2492-38960 GCA_000404065.3 Pinus taeda | reverse complement strand
GTATGTTGCTGCTACAGAGGCTAGTAAAGAAATGATTTGGTTACAAAGGTTTCTGGATGAATTGGGTAAGAATCAGGATTTGGGTAGGTTATACAATGACACCAGAGTGCCATACATCTTGCAAAGAACTCTGCATTTCATTCCAAGACTAAGCATATACATCTCAAGTACCATTTCATATGGACAGCGTTGGAAGATGGATAGTTGAAGCTAGAAAAGATACACACTAGCCAGAATCTTGCAGATATGTTAACAAAAGTTGTAACCAGGGAGAAATTGAGAGTCTACTCAGTTTCAATTGGTCTTCAAGTATGATGAAGAAGATGAGAAACAGCCAGGTCCAAAGTGGAGCCATTGTCCAACAAATGAAGCAACAGTGGAGTTTCTATAATCAATCTCCAAGTGGGAGAGTGTTGGGTCTGGAGCCTGATTATCTTTTGTATACAAAGGTATTTCTGCATTGGACCCTAGTTCAAAATGGGGCAGCAACGCCGCCCGTAAAATATTCGTTGCAGGGGGGGTCTGGGGGGGCGGTTGCGACCTTTTGGGAGCCCCACCCTAGCGGGGTGTTTCAGGGGTAGTGCCCCCGAAGCTAACAATAGATGTAAAATTTCCTTGTAAAATGTTGTAATTTCGTAGTCAATCTAGACTGTTCATTAGGCAAAGATCTAATAGTAGAATTTATGTTTAATTTAGGGTTTTTTGCCCTAGAAGGAAACCCCTCTCTATATATGAGGGAATTGTATTGCGTCCATGTACATCTATATTTTGAGTGAGGAAGAGAGAGAAGATTGAGAGCAAAGAGGGAGTTATAGTGGATCTGCTATAGGTTGTATCTCTTTAGTTTGCCGGATAATATAAAAAGAAGGATTGGCTATTTCTCTATGGACGTAGCCCAAACTGGGTGAACCACGTATATCTATGTCTCTCTTATTTTATGCATTTTCTGTGTTTATATTTCTGCAATATTTTATGTGTTCCATTGCTCTGTAATATATAATTTTCTAAAAAACCAATCCGAAAGGATCTTTGCCTGAACAAATTGGGACTCTTTGGCACTCCCAAAGAAGTGGGGAGGATGGGGTATAAAAAGATTAGACTCTTTCTCCATTGCCATGGCGGCCAAACTAAGGTGGAAACTAGTCTCGTCCTTTGGCATGTGGACTAAAGTGGCCACATCTAAATACATAGCTCCTTTAAATATTATGGACTATACTCGACAGCCTTAGTGGACACAAGCTAGAAAATCGATCATATGGAAAGTTGTCCTCCAAGCTATGCCCCTTATCAAGGAAGGACTCACATGGAGAATACAGTTAGGAGAAGTTGTTAAAATAGGGATGGACCCCTGGATTGGTTGTGGGAATGCTCACAGACTCCCACAAGAGCTCAGGGCATACCTCACCTATAGAGGGATCACTCACATTAACCATATAGCAGACAATGGTCGCTCTACTTTTTTACAAAAATCTTGGAAATCTGGAAGGACGTTATAGATCCCTCGGCAATGGCAGCAGCACTGGAAGGAATACACGGGGGCACTCACGGAATCTCACATCAGGATACAAGAAGGGGAGGACGAGATTTTCTGGGATCTTGCAAAGCATGAGAAATACTCACCAAAGGAGGGATACATAGCTCTTATAAGCTCTCTAAAACCTTCGTAGAGTGAACCTTGGTGGAGAAGAATTTGAAAACATAAAGCACCACCCAGATCCAGACTCCTCATGTGAACCCTTCTGGTGTGGCCTCTGCAAAGCAGACAATGAAACTAGGAATCATCTCTTTCTTACTTGCTCATGCATGAGGGAGCTTTGGAATTCTATCCACTCTCATATACCTTCCCTCCCTAGGCGGCAAGGCATAACCGTTCAGGAAGCCTAGGAGGGATGGTGGTCCAATGTATCCTTGGAAAGAAAAAAAAGCATCCCTTTGCTGACTAGCTAGGCCATTTGGATTGCCCAAAACATAATCATATTTAAAAATCCTCACCCCCACTGGTCGAACATTACCGCACAAATCCCAGCAGATTACCAATAGATACCAAAGGAGGAAACAAACCCAACTCCCAAGCATATCACCCCTAAGAGCATAAACCAATCCCTCACCTGGGCATACTTTGATGGTTCAACTCAAGATATGGATGTGGGGGAGGCATTGTCCTCCATATTACATCAAATCATATTTACAAAATTTAAATGGGTATGGGCAGAGGGACAAACAATTTTGTTGAGCTTACTGTAGCAAAATACACCATACACTTTTCCTTGGAAAAATAGTGTAGAAACTTATAGCCATTTGGAGATTCAAAAACTATATGCAATTGGATTAACAAAGTTAATATTTGTCATGCTTTTTCTCTGAGAGACATCATGGAAGAAATTTTCAGACTTATAAATTTATTTGACACATTTACTTGTCAACATATATACAGGGAGAGGAACACAGTTGTTGATCTACTATCCAAGGAAGCAACACACAGGCCTGTAGGCACTTGGAGCATACTGGAGCAAACAGATGGAACCTTCCATCAGTATTATAATAGACCTTTCATAGAGATATCAAATTAGTAAAGCTCAATGGGATCTGATTTTAAGTTTTGTTGTATATATTTTCCAGTGTTGTCTTTATATAAATATTTATATGAAGTTTTTATCAAGCAGTTTATTTTCACATGAGAGTTATTTTTTGATACTCTCTGCGTAGAGTAAATACATAAGTAATTTTTTGAAGATCATAGCTCAGAGAACTTTCTCCCTGCGTGGAGAACACCTTTATCTAGTTTGAACTCATATGGATATGCTTCTGTCCCACAGTATAGTATATGACGTTGGCATCTACAAAATGTAATTTTCCTCATTAATGAAAATTACAACTTTTTCCAAGGGAAAAAAAAATAACTTGATTCACAAGGATGGAAGAATGGATCATATATATTAGTCATAACATGAACTTCCTTATAATGTTGGATCTCACAAACAATTTTGGAATCAAAGAATATGGATGTTTAAAATTAGAGGCCCAATCATAGCGAAAACCATAGGATTGGGAAGAACTAGAGAGGGAGTCTAAGACAGAACTCAAAAAGGAACAGCCCAATAAGAGTGTCATGAACATTCACAGTACCTATTCAAGATGGAAGTGAAGGTAAACGTGAAGAAATATTAAGGTGTTATTGACACCATAAACTTAAACCATTGGTTTTAGCAATTAGAGTTTTATTTAGTGTTCACCACATAGAGGAAGAAAAAAAATCATTTGCACATCTAAAATTATAATACATGCCTTGACCTTGTTGGAAATATCCATAGAAACTCTAATACTCAAGAGATATCCTCCAATGACTAAGTGGGAGGATTTCAAAACTCTCATAAAGTCACATTTATACCCTATCAGGTATGTAGAGGACCAATGGATCGGGTGGCATTAATTTAGGCAGAGACAAGGGAAGAGTGTACAAGAGTACATTGTGGAATTTAGAAAGATGGAAATAGCATTGGATATCTCCCAAAAGAATCCAAACAATCTCTTCAAGTATATGGGGGGTCTACATAGCCATATTTGAAAACAAGTGATGCAAATTGTCAAACCTAGAATGGTGGATTAGGCTTGTGTACAAGCATAATACCTAGAGAAAATAGACCACAAGAAAGGGTAATCAATTGGGTCAAAGCAGAAAGGGCATAAGGAAGCTTCCACGTAGAGGAACAAGAAGTGAAATGGGGGAAAAGAGAAAAAGATAGTAGAGGCAACACACTAATTGAAATATCCAAGCAACCACTACAACTATTGTAACATTGATGGTCATATAGAGGAGAAGTGCTGGAAATTGCATCCAAAGCTCAACCCAAAGAATAGAAAGAAATATGATAAGAAGAGAAATCTCATGGCCATTGATTCGAACCAAGAGGGAATAAACGCGTACATGGATGTGAATATTGTTTGTAAATCAATGTAGAAGGGGGCGAATTTGAGTAGCCTTAAGCAACAAGAACAGAAGGAAGAGTCATGTAGAGATATAGGTCAAGAAGAAGAAAAAAATAATATTCTATTCAACTTGGGATCATAGAAAAATCTCATAGAAGCATAATTGGTTAAGAAAATCGGACTAAAGACTTAGGACCATCTTTCTCCGTATCCATTAGGATGGGTCAACAAGGATGCAAAGATAAAGGTAAACAAATAGTGCAGAATTAATTTTTTTAGTGTTGATTTTATCAATGAAGTAGAATTGTATATAGTTCCACTTGATGTATGCGGAATTGTGCTTAGTAGTCCCTATATATACATGTGGATGATATATTTATGTGGAGAGTCAACCATCACCACCTCATCAAGGACTAAGATCTCATTGGTAGGTACCAACCACGCCAAAAAGTTGATCAGTTCTACCAAGAAGTATATTTTGTTATTTTTAAGAGAAAATCAGTCTATATAAGAGTACAAGAAAGCTAATTAATTCCTATATGGGTGCATTAAGGAATAGAAATAGCAACTGAAAGAGATGCTACAAGTGTACAATGGTGTGTTCCAAGAGCCTAAAGGGATACCACCCAAGATGGAAATGGAGCAAGAGATACAATTGTTTCTGTACTCTCCATTACCAAACATTGGGTTGTAATAAGCAATCCATCATAGAAGAAAATGAGGTGAAGAAGTAGTTGCAACAACTACTAGAGCAAGGTGTATTTCGACCAAGTACCTCACCATGTGGGTCACCCATCATCATTTTACAAAAAAAGGATGGTACTTGGTGTATGTGTATTGATTATAGGGTGTTAAACCAAATTACGCTCAAGAAGAGGTGCCCCTTTCCTAAGATAGATGATTTGTTGGATTAGTTGTAGCAAGCTAAATATTCACCAAGCTGGACTTAAAGTCGAGATATCACCATATTTGGGTTAGAGAAAAATATACTTGGAAGAGTGCCTTCAAAACCAAGCAAGCCTTGATGAGTACTTATTCATGTCATTTGACCTATGCAATGCACCAGCTACATTCTTGAGGTTAATGAATGATATATTGTGCTCTTTTATAAATTCGTTTTTTATTATTTATTTGGATGATATTTTCGTATTTAGTTTTATATAGAGGATCACATCTGACATTTCATGCAAGTGCTAGAGACATTGAATAAACACCGACTATTGGAAAGTATTAATAAGTGTGATTTTGCACAACATTCTTTGGTGTTTTTAGGATATGTGATTGGTGGAGGAGAGATGAAGATTATCTTTCCAATATGGAGGGCATCATGAAGACCTTGCCTACTAATGTATATGAAGTTGGAAATTTTGTTGGGTTAGCAAGTACTGGAGGAAATTCATAGCCTTTTTTTCAGCAGTAGAAGCACCATTCCATTTCATAACACTAAGTGGCAAAAGTATTCGATGGAGAAAGGGTTAGTATAAAACCTCTGAGGAGTTAAATAAGAAAATTAGTCAACCCATGTTGCCAAAAAGTCTCTCAAGGAAGGAAACGTGTATATTCTTCATATGGAATATGAAGACATGTATTCAAAGTATATATATCTATATATTATATATATATATATATATAATATATATGATGTTTTTTGTTTTATTTTATTTTAATTTTTAGATTCATGTAATTTGATCGAGTCAAAATGTTAAATAGGACATTACAACATCTCTACCATAATATTATTTTAATGTTCTTAGTTTCTCCTTTCCATCACACGTTACTTTTATAATTATAATTAATAATTAAACCAGCATAGATTCATCATAACTTCGAATTCATCAAGTGCTAAGAGGAATCAAATCTCTTGAGATGTAAACCTCTTTTAGAGTGAAAAGAGATTTGATCTGTTTCGGCGCTTGGTAGATTCGAAGTTAAGATGGATCTAGGCTCGTCTATAACAACAGCATGTTATGTATGATATATAAATTCTTTGGTGAACATTTTTTACCATGTCATTGATCATATTCCATAACCATTTATTGATGTTTGAGTTCCATGTTTGAGTAAAATTACATTGCATCCATGAAATTGTTGTAGTTTTACATCCAATTATATATATATAATTTTCCTACAATTAAAATTGAGAGACTAAAACACAAATCAAATATTTAGATAGACATAAACAAAAAATTTAATGCAAAAATTGCAAACACTAAATACCAAGTGATCAAATCAATTTTACAACATATGAAATTTGATTTTTGCAAACAACATGAATGTAATGGAGATGCTCTAAGTCTATAATAATAGTCACAATTTTCAAATTGACAAATAAAAAATGCAATATTGTCTACAAGTGACTAGGATGGCTTCTTTGAATGCTTCAAACTCTCAATGTATGTGTACACATCTCATGTGTATGAATATATAACCCTAACTAGTGCACACTCCCTCATCTAGTCAACCTTGACTAGAAGGAAAAGAGGTCATAAAACTTAATTGCTAATAATAGCTCTTACACATTTTTCCATGGAAAGAATGTGATTCATAACTATATAAAAGTGTTCATCATAAATTTTCCATAACTATGTAAGAAAAATTGTAAAAGTGTTCATCATAAAGTTGTCATAACTATGTAATAAAAATGTATCATAATGTTACATTGACCAAAAGGAGAATGTTGCATCATACTATTAGGAACATATCATAAGGGTGTAAGGGAATCTCTCCTATAATGTACATGATTTTTACTTGGGCATTCGCATACACCCATATAAAAGGAGATTCCTTTTGTATTCCACCTCAATGTCTTAACCATGTGTGGAATGCCCAATAATGATACAATACCTCTTAAATACTTCTATAATGTGTTGGATCACCTTCTTGGAGCAACTCATGAACCTAAATGTGGAATTGTTATCACCCCAAGAAATTCTCCTAGGTTGTATCTCGGAGATGCTCGGGAACATTACAAAAACTCAACTAAATGTTGGATTTGGATGAATGGAAGGAATGATGCTTGTCCAAGCCATATAACCACTCCTACTATGCTTAACTCCAGACATGGGTGAACACCCCCAGATTATAAGGCTTTAGACCACCAATTACTCACAGTTTAAGAAATTAGGTGAACATGGAGAATACTAACCACACCAGCAGATGTACAGGACTCTGTGATGGCTACCTGCAACCAGTAAAAAGGTCTACTAATCTATTTCCAAATGCACAGACAGGATGACAGCTCTCTGGCACTAAGTAAAAATAAACCTGCATAACACATTCAATAATACATACTAGACTTCAACGCAGAGGTGGGATGACAGCCCCTCTAATGCTAAATATCAAGAGCACATGAACAAATGCATAACAGGCACAGCATAGAACAGAGAAGAAGTGGAAAGTGAGCAATTAACAGCAAAAGAAGCTTGTATTAGCTGAAAATGAAGACCAGACACTACAAGTATCAAAGTAGTTACAGTCTCCAGAAGTTGAATCTTACATCAAAACCAAAACCATCAACCATCATCACATTGTGTTTTTGGGTATATATAGAGTTTGATTACAAAATTGCTCTGCTGCTCTATGCGTGGAGGGGTCATAATGGACCACCAACCACGTTAACTCTCTGATATGGGTCTCTGCTACAATTTGCTTGATTTAATGAATTAATTTGACATTCTTTAGTGTTTTGTTGTACTCCTCGAGTAGCTGGAGTAAAATATGGGTGAAATTCCATGCCTGATGAATGTTTTAACTGCTCAAGGCTTTGTACCTTTTTTTCCTTCGGTTATCCTTCCTTGAATGCAGTAGTTGTGGATTAACTGCATAAGGTACTGGTAGTTGATCGTCATTGTCCTTCAGGTGCACGGCATGAACAGAGTGTGTTGACTGCATGGCGGATATACAAGCAGGCGGAGAATAGATATCAGCCATTGGATCGCAGAGATAGACAGCAGAGATCTCTTGGCACAAAGTATCGGGTGGAAGTGGAGACAAAACGATTGCAAGCCGTTAGATCTTGCAAATGGACGGTGGAGATCGTCTTATAGGAGCTATCAAGAGAAAACATAAATGGACAATTGTGAGCCGTTGGATCTCGGGCGGGTAGATCCAACGGCTACTGGTGGAGGATATGCACGAGGATTAATGAGTGGGCACGGCAGATGGGTGGTAAGTGGTATTTCCCGCACCGCTTACGAGGGTCAGGCAGAATTCGTACGCGGGAAGTGATGCAACAAGGAGAAGACGCGTGGTGGATGGGACAGGGGTAAAACCGCTTTTCCCACAGGTTAAAGCGCGGGTAAGTATCGGCAGTAGGGGAAAACGTATAACGTTGGATTGCAGCGATGGATGATCGAATGGTGGGGAGCTAAACTTGGTTTAACACACAGGGAAACAGGCAGAGACCATTGGATCGGCATGATCAACAGCGGGAATTAACGCATGTGATTTTGATTTATGCGATTGGAAAGGGCTCATAGACTATGCGCGCGGTTATATGGGTAAGGTCATGTTATGGACCCTAAGTGCCCAGGTCTTAGGGAAAAGGGGCTTATGCCAAGCAGTTAAGAAAACAGAGATAAAACGAGGATGGCGAGGGCTATGGGAGTAGAAGAACAATGAAGGAGAAGGAGAAAACATATTGTTGTGGGCTCCATACTTGCAAAAACACACAGCCAATCTAAAATTTGGTCCTCCAAACACTGAAGTACATAGCAGAGCTAACACTGGCTCCTTCTGAGGATGAGATCCTCCCTGTGAGGTCTCAAGAACTTGCAGATCAATGCCTTTCTGTGAAAATGAATTAGCAAAATTCCTAGTGTTTCATTGGGCATGGAGTCTGGCTGATCCTATACTAAGACTGATAAAACAATATATTTACAACATAAGGACCAAAATACCTTAAATCACATAAATTTTCAGAAAACCCCCATTAACTAGGCCATCAAAAACTGCTTCTCCCCCCATACTTTGCAGCATGAAGGTATTGTTCCCTTGGATCTGAGAAATAATAAAAGGCCCTGTCCAGAAAGCATCGAACTTTCCATGGTTGCCTTTCTTCTCTTTTAGTGCATCCCACTTCAGAACCAAGTCTCCAAAATGAAAATTATCTGCCTTTGTCCTTTTGTCAAAAGCTTCCTTGATCTTTTTCTGATGTACCGCAGCCTTTTCAACCAGTTGTTCTCTGATTTGATGTACTTTTGCTAAATCTGTGATCCTTTTTGCCATGTCTTCTTCCTCATTTTGTTCTTGTTGCAGGAACTTTGCCACAGGGAGAGTAAGTTGAAATGGAAATATTGCCTTTGTGCCATACAACAGCTTGAATGGAGAATTCCCTGTGGATCTCTTAATGGTCACTCTGTCAGCCCAAAGTGCATATTTGAGCTTAGAATCCCAATTATTTTTTTTGTTATCTAATAGCTTCTTAATTATCCTTATTAAACTCTTGTTGGAAGACTCTGCTAGACCATTACCTTGAGGATAATATGAGGTCGAATGAATCAATTTAATACCCATTGAGTTACACATTTCCACCAATTCTTTTGCCCTGAAGGCTGCTGCATTATCTGTGATTAGTTTATGTGGGCAACCAAATCTGGTAAAGATGTGCTCTGTTAAAAACTTCATGACCACATTATGATCAGCCTTCCTGCTAGGGATTGCTTCAATCCACTTAGTAAAGTAATCACTGGCTACTAAGTTCCAGCTGTGTTGGCCACTGGAATGTGGATTGATTTCACCAATGAAATCCAAGCCCCACTGCTAAAAAGGTCCTCTCACATTTATTGGTTTTAAGGGCAGGGACTTCAACTGTTGTTTCCCTTCAAATCTTTGGCACCTGTCACAAGATTGAACAAATGAAAATACATCAAAAAAAAAGGAGGGCTAATAATATCCAGCTCTAAGGATTTTGTGAGTTATAGTCTTCCAATAATGGTGCCCTCCACACATGTTGGAATGAAACTGTTGCATAACTCCTATAGATTTTTCTTTGTCAAAACACCTCAAAAGAATCCCAGATGGATCCCTCCAATAGAGCAGGCTTTTCATTGATGCAATATTTAGCTGCTCTAAGCTTAATAGTTCTAGCTTGGCTTTGAGTAAATCTGGGAGGGATTTCTAGCTTCAGCAAGAATTCAATTATTGCAGAATACCAATCACAAGAAGCTAGATTTTCTGCCACTAACTACTTTCTCTCTGGTTCAGTTGCTTCTTGTTCTCCTGTTTGACCATTTTCTACATATGTGTCCATGAGATTAATGTCCAATGTTCTGCGATTTTCTTCAACTAACAACCTGGCAAGACCCTGACCTTTGACAAGTTTGGTGGGCTTCAGCTCTATATTAAACTCAATTAACTTTGCAATCCATTTAGCCCTTCTTCCATCAGCATCAGGTTGTGTTAAAACATATTTTATTTCAGCAGAGAGCACATATGCAATTATCTGGGAATGCAGAATATAAACTCTAAAATCTTTCAAAGATTTGATAAGAGCATATGCTTGTTTCTCAATAATATCATACCTCAGCTCAGCATCCCTTAATGTCTTGCTGAAAAATGCCACTAGATGTTCTGAGCCTTATTCATCTGCTTGCAATAAAAGAGCCGCAAGGGTATCTTCAAAAGCAAAAGAAAATATATGGAACTCCTTGTTGTAGTCTGGGCTGCTCAGAGTGGGAGCTTCCATAATGGCTTTCTTAATGGACTCAAAAGATCTTCTTGCTGCCTGAGTCCATTTGATCTCTGATCCCTTTTTCAACATGGAGGTAATATGCTTCACAAGTTTTGCAAAATTTGGTATAAACCTCCTGACAAAATTAATCTTGCCCAGAAGTGACTGAATATCCTTCTTTGATCTTGGGACAGACAAATTATGTATTGCTTTTACTCTTTCTGGGTCAATTCGGACACCTGCAGCAGACACAACATGTCCTAACAACTTGCCTTCTTCTAAAGCAAAATGCGACTTTTTAGGATTGACTGAAATCCCAAACCTTCTGCACTTCAAAAACGCTTTCTTCAAATGTTGCAAATGGTCATGATGGCTGTTGGAGTATACGGTTATATCATCAAGGTAGATAAGGACAAATTTATCCTTCTCTCCCACAAATGCTATATCCATAGCTCTCTGAAAAGTATCTCCAGCATTCATCAGTACAAAAGGCATTTTTACATACATAAAAGTGCCCCAAGGAGTGGTGAATGCAGTCTTCTCTTGGTTATCTGGGTGCACAACAATCTGATTAAAACCTAAAAATCCATCTAAGAAAGACATGACCTTGGCTCCTGAGACTTTTTGCAGCAAATGCTCCATATTGGGTAGAGGATAGTTGTCTTTTTTGGAGCACTTGTTTAAGTTTCTGAAATCAACACAAAGTCTGATTTCTCCACTTTTCTTCCTCACCACTACTAGGTTGGCTACCCATTTTGAATATCTGAGGGGAACTATGATTTTGGCAGCCAGCAACTTTTTTATGTTTTTTTCAATCAGAGGGAGGAGCATAGGATTTATTGGTCTCAGCTTCTGTTTGAAAGGTATGGTGTCTTTCTCTAAAGGAATTTTATGCTGGATAATCTTTTTATCATATGTTTTCAGGTCACTATATTCCCAGGCAAAGACATCAGAAAATTACTTCATTAAATTGAAGTATTCAAAACTTTGGTCATCAAATAGATGAGTAGACAAATTTATGTATCTAGGCTAACCTGGACTCCCTATATCATGCTTACAGACTGTAGATTGGTCTTCCTTTTGGGCAACCTTGTAAGGCACATCATTCTGGTCAAACATACTTTCTAAAGGAATTAGGCCCTTAGGTATATGATTGTTGGGCAGTTGGACAATGCTATATTTGCCAATTTTATTTCTAAGCTGGGGTTGGGGGTTTTCTTGCAAGGCTTCATTCTCTTGGTCAATTTTCATTTCAGAAAATTCATCAATGACTTGCAGGAACCTATTCACTTCATCATCATCCTCAAAACCTTTCCAATGCAGGACATTATCAGGCAAGGATGGTCTATATTTCATTTGGACTTCCTAAACTAGTCTGGAAGGTATGGGAGGGATGAATATGCTAGCAGACACAACAAGGGAATCAGCAAGCTGATTTTTGGCTCTAGGAATATATGAGATACAAAAACTATCAAAAGAATCTTTGAGTCTCCATACCTCATCTCTGTATGCTTTCAGCCTTAGGTGCTTTGCTTGAAATGTTTTTTTTACTTGTTGAATGATCAGATCAGCATATCCAAACACCTTTATGTTCTTGATTCCTCTATCTTTAGCTACGTTCAGGCCCAATATTAGAGCCTCATACTCTGCTATATTGTTTATGACTTGGAAGGCTAGCTTAAAAGATAGTTGTGTGCTTTCTTGTTGTGGAGATACTAGCACCACCCCTGCTCCTGCAGTCTCTTTGGAACATGCTCCATCAAAGAACATCTCCCAAACTTGACTTCCTTGCTCTTCTTCAGCCTGAACTGTTAGTTTCCTGAGCTGCATTGAGGCATTTTGAGATTCTTCTATTTGGAGAATACATGTTCCAAAATCGGTGTCCATAGCATAAATGGGATGATTAGAAGGATTATTTTCATCACTGATGATGTATGCCAGCTGTGCTTCTCTGTATAATCTCCTGGTTTCTCCTCTGAAAACTAGGACAGTAGCATAAGATAGATCATTTTGTAAAGTTCCACCTAGTCCCTTAATCCATCTTCTAGACAACAGCATGCCAAACTTAGGAGGGACACCTGCTGCCACAATGTCCATGACCATGCTCTTCATGGGCAGCTAAGTTAGGGTAATGGCTAAATCTTTAATCAATCCTAGGCACTTTACTTTCCTTGAGTCAAAAGAAAATAAATCATGATATGGTCTAGTTATATCAAGGCCTAACTCTTCCATGAAAGTTTTTGGCATCAAATTGTGGGTAGCCCCTGTGTCTAGTAGGCAATTATGAAGGATTTTATAATGAATGGTCAAGGATACATAAAAAGATGGAGAATTATCATCAGCAGGTTCAGTCATTGGGCTAAGCACAACTGCAGGTTTATCATCTTGCAAATTGACATAGTCAATGGAGGATTGTGTGACTTTCAGCTCAAGAGCTTCAAGGATAGGCTTTCTAAACATTTCACTCTTTACAAGTTCTGACAGAGGCACAGATATTTTCAATTTCTGAATTTTTGCTTCAAAACTGACAGGGGAAGGGGACTTGTCAAGACCTCTTACCTCTTGAACTGGAGCTCTGAGGATGACTGGATCAGCTGTTGATCTTCTTTGTTTGGCATTTTGTGACTCTGTTTGGACAGCAGCTCTTTGGGTAGGGTTCTCCTTGGCATTGTTTTCATGTGACCTCATATTATACCTTTGATGTTCACCAGTCTGCAGAACAGCTTCTTTGTCCCACCTTTGACTGTCTTGTTCCTGTAGCATTCCTTCCATTCATCCAAATCCAACATTTAGTTGAGTTTTTGTAATGTTCCCAAGCATCTCCAAGATACAACCTAGGAGAGTTTCTTGGGGTGATAACATTAATCAATGCTTCAGGCCCAAAAGACCTTAAATCACATAAATTTTCAGAAAACACCCATTAACTGGGCCATCAAAAACTGCTTCTCCCCCCATACTTTGCAGCATGAAGGTATTGTTCCCTTAGATCTGAGAAATAATAAAAGGCCCTTTCCAGTAAGCATCAAACTTTCCATGGTTTCCTTTCTTCTCTTTTAGTGCATCCCACTTCAGAACCAAGTCTCCAACCTAAAAATTATCTGCCTTTGTCCTTTTGTCAAAAGCTTCCTTGATCTTTTTCTGATGTGTTGCAGCCTTTTCAACCAGCTGATCTCTGATTTGAAGTACTTCTGCTAAATCTGTGATCCTTTTTCCATGTCTTCTTCCTCATTTTGTTCTTGTTGCAGGAACTTTTCCACTGGGAGAGTAAGCTGAATTGGAAATACTGCCTCTGTGCCATACACCAGCTTGAATGGAGAATTCCTGTGGATCTCTTAATGGTCACTCTGTCAGCCCAAAGTGCATATTTGAGCTTAGAATCCCAATTCTTTTTGTTGTTATCCAATAGCTTCTTAATTATCCTTATTAAACTCTTGTTGGAAGACTCTGCTAGACCATTACCTTGAGGATAATATGAGGTCGAATGAATCTATTTAATACCCATTGAATTACACATTTCCACCAATTCTTTTTCCCTGAAGGCTGCTGCATTTTCTGTGATTAGTTTATGTGGGCAACCAAATCTAGTAAAGATGTGCTCTGTTAAAAACTTCATGACCACATTATGATCAGCCTTCCTGGTAGGGATTGCTTCAATCCACTTACTAAAGTAATCAATGGCTACTAAGATCCATTTGTGTTGGCCACTGGAATGTGGATTTATTTCACCAATGAAATCCAAGCCCGACTACTAAAAAGGTCCTCTCACATGTATTGGTTTTAAGGGCAGGGACTTCAACTATTGTTTCCCTTCAAATCTTTAGCACCTGTCACAAGATTTAACAAATGAAAATACATCAGAAAATAAGGAGGGCCAATAATATCCAGCTCTAAGGATTTTGTGAGCTGTAGTCTTCCAATAATGATGCCCTCCACACATGCTAGAATGAAATTGCTGCATAACTTCTATAGCTTGTTCTTTTTCCAAACACCTCAAAAGAATCCCAGATGGATCCCTCCAATAGAGCAGGTTTTCATTGATGCAATATTTAATTGCTCTAAGCTTAATAGTTCTGGCTTGACTTTGAGTAAAGCTGGGAGGGATTTCTAGCTTCAGCAAGAATTTAATTATTGCATAATACCAATCACAAGAAGCTAGATTTTCTGCCACTGACTGCTTTCTCTCTGGTTCAGCTGCTTCATGTTCTTCTGTTTGACCATTTTTTGCATCTGTGTCCATGAGATTAATGTCCAATGTTCTGCAATTTTCTTCAGCTAACAACCTGGCAAGACCCTAACCTCTGACAATTTTGGTGGGCTTCAACTCTATATTAAACTCAATTAAATTTGCAATCAATTTAGCCCTTCTTCCATCAGCATCAAGTTGTGTTAAAACATCTTTTATTGCAGCAGAGGGCACATATGCAATTATCTTGGAATGCAGAATATAAACTCTGAAAGCTTTCAAAGATTTGATAAGAGCATATGCTTGTTTCTCAATAATATCATACCTCAGCTTAGCATCCCTTAGTGTCTTGCTGAAAAATGCCACTAGATGTTCTGAGCCTTCTTCATCTGCTTGCAATAAAACAGTTGCAAGGGTATCTTCAAAAGCAAAATAAAATATATGGAACTCCTTGTTGTAGTCTGGGCTGCTCAGAGTGGGAGCTTCCATAATGGCTTTCTTAATGGACTCAAAAGATCTTCTTGCTGCCTGAGTCCATTTGATCTCTGATCCCTTTTTCAACATGGAGGTAATATGCTTCACAAGTTCTGCAAAATTTGGTATAAATATCCTTACAAAATTAATCTTGCCCAGAAATGACTGAATATCCTTCTTTGATCTTGGGACAGACAAAGTATGTATTTCTTTTACTCTTTCTGGGTCAATTCGGACACCTGCAGCAGACACAACATGTCCTAACAACTTGCCTTCTTCTAAAGCAAAATGCAACTTTTTAGGATTGACTGAAATCCCAAACCTTCTGCACTTCAAAAATACTTTCTTCAAATGCTACAAATGGGCATGATGGTTGTTGAAGTATACTGTTATATCATCAAGGTAGATAAGGACAAATTTATCCTTCTCTCCCACAAATGTTATATCCATAGCTCTCTAAAAAGTAGCTCTAGCATTCATCAGTCCAAAAGGCATCTTGGCATACATAAAAGTGCCCCAAGGAGTGGTGAATGCAGTCTTCTCTTGGTCATCTGGGTGCACAGCAATCTGATTAAAACCTAAAAATCCATCTAAGAAAGACATGACCTTGGCTCCTGAGACTTTTTGCAGAAAATGCTCCATATTGGGTAGATGATAGTTGTCTTTTTTGGAGCACTTGTTTAAGTTTCTGAAATCAACACAAAGCCTGATTTCTCCACTTTTCTTCCTCACCACTACTAGGTTGGCTACCCATTTTGAATATCTGAGGGGAACTATGATTTTGGCATCCATCAACTTTTTAATTTCTTTTTCAATCAGAGGGAGGAGCATAGGATTTATTGGTCTCAGCTTCTGTTTGAAAGGTATGGTGTCTTTCTCTAAAGGAATTTTATGCTGGATAATCTTCTTATCATATGTTTTTAGGTCACTACATTCCCAGGCAAAGACATCAGCAAATTGCTTCATTAAATTGCAGTATTCAGAACTTTGGTCAGCAGGCAAATGAGTGGACAGATTTATGTATCTAGGCTGACCTGGACTCCCTATATCATGCTTACAGAGTACAAATTGGTCTTCCTTTTGGGCAGCCTTGTAAGGCACATCATTTTGGTCAAACAGTCTTTCTAAAGGAATTAGGCCCTTAGGTATATGATTGTTGGGCAGTTGGACAATGCTATCTTTGCCAATTTTATTTATAAGCTAGGATTGGGGGTTTTCTTGCAAGGCTTCATTCTCTTGGTCAATTTGCATTTCAGAAAATTCATCAATGACTTGCAGGAACCTATTCACTTCATCATCATCCTCAAAAACTTTCCAATGCAGGACATTATCAGGCAAGGATGGTCTATATTTCATTTGGACTTCATAAACTAGTCTGGAAGGTATAGCAAGGATGAACATGCTAGCAGACACAACAAGGGAATCAGCAAGCTGATTTTTGGCTCTAGGAATATATGAGATACAAAAACTATCAAAAGAATCTTTGAGTCTCTATACCTCATCTCTGTATGCTTTCAGCTTTGGGTGCTTTGCTTGAAATGTTTTTGTTTACTTGCTGAATGATCATATCAGCATCTCCAAACACCTTTATGTTCTTGATTCCTCTATCTTTAGTTGTGTTTAGGCCCAATATCAGAGCCTCATACTCTGTTATATTGTTTGTGACTTGGAACGCTAGCTTAAAGGACAGTTGTGTGCTTTCTTGTTGTGGAGATACCAGCACCACCCCTGCTCCTGCAGTCTCTATGGAACATGCTCCATCAAAGAACATCTCCCAAACTTGACTTCCTTGCACTTCTTCGGCCTGAACTATTAGTTTCTTGAGCTGCATTGAGGCCTTCTGAGATTCTTCTATTTGGAGAATACATGCTCCAAAATCGGTTTCCATAGCATAAATGGGATGATTAGAAGGATTATTTTCATCACTAATGATGTATGCCAGTTGTGCTTCTCTGTATAATCTCCTGCTTTCTCCTCTGAAAACTGGGACAGTGGCATAAGATAGATCATTTTCTAAAGTCCCACCTAGTCTCTTAATCCATCCTCTGGACAACAGCATGCCAAACTTAGGAGGGACATCTGCTACCACAATTTCCATTACCATGCTCTTCATGGGCAGCTGAGTTAGGGTAATGGCTAAATCTTTAATCAATCCTAGGCACTTTACTTTCCTTGAATCAAAAGAAAATAAATCATGATATGGTCTAGTTATATCAAGGCCTAACTCTTCCATGACAGCTTTTGGCATCAGATTATGGCTAGCCCCTGTGTCTATCAAGCAATTATGAAGGATTTTATCATGAATGGTCAAGGATACATAAAAATATGGAGAATTATCATCAGCAGGTTCAGTCATTGGACTAAGCACAACTGCAGGTTTATCATCTTGCATATTGACAGAGTCAGTGGAGGATTGTGTGGCTTTCAGCTCAAGAGCTTCAAGGACAGGCTTTCTAAACAGTTCACACTTTACATGTTCTGACAGAGGCACAGATATTTTCAATTTCTGAACTTCTGCTTCAGAGCTAAAAGGAGAAGGGGACTTGTCAGGACCTCTTAGTTGCTGATCTTCTTTGTTTGGCATTATGTGACTCTGTTTGGACAACAACTCTTTGGGCAAGGTTCTCCTTGGCATTGTTTGCATGTGACGTCAAATTATACCTTTGTTGTTCACTAGTCTGCAGAAAACCTTTTTTTCCCACCTTTGACTGTCTTGTTCCTGCAGCAAAGATTCTTCGTATTCAACCAATGTCAAAAAGGCAGCACTGCCTTTATCTTCCATGCAATGAATTTCATCCTCATCTTCAAGTTATTCCTCCTCCATCACTAAATTTTGAAAAGGAGCTTTAACTTTATGTTCTTCATTTGGTTCTTTACCCCTCTGAATGATTTGTAACTGCTCATATGCTCTTCTGTATGGATTTGAATTTCTAAGAGCAAATGCATTATGATGCCTTGTCTTTCTCGAGTTCTGCTCAATCTTCAGCTTAGATATCTCAGCAGCCAATGACTCTATCGTTCTAGTCATTTCATCTAATCTAGGCTCTGATGATGAAGCAGACGAAGAAGAAACCTCACCTCTCTGCCTTCTTCTGTCCGCATGACTTTTAAGCTTTTCTACAACCATAATATTAGATTCTACTTCTAGAGTTTCATCTTGCATATCGGCCAGAGTGGCACATCTTATTTCTCTCAATAGAAAACAGAAATCATAGTCAAAAGCATTGGCATAAGTGAGTTTCGCAGAGGTGGGGGTTTGCTTTACTTCAGCTGGTATCTTACTATACATACGATTAATTCTCTTATTAAAATCAGGCAAAGATTCCCCATTTTCTCTCTTCAGGTTACCAAACAGGCTCTGGACAAAAACTCTCATCCACACATCATTTTCACTAATGTCTAAGTTATCAGCATAACTATAGAAAGCCTCAAGGTGTTCTTCAGTAGTTACCCCATCTATACCAGTGAACTTAGGCATGTACTTCTGATACTCACCTGCAGGCATGGCATTCAAAGGGATAGGCAAGACCAAGGGTCCATACCTAGCAGCTATTATTCTTTCCATCTTTGTAGGAGCTTGCTGGCCTGCCATGACTGGAGTAGGTGGAATGCTACTGGTAGATTGAATAGTGGGAAACAATGAAATGAATGGCAAAGACAAGGGAATATGATGGGAAGCTTTCTTTGCACTGAGATCCAAAGGGGAACTAAATGCACAAGGAGCTATATGAATCTCTGTAGGAAATTTCTCACTAGCAATACTAGGCTTTATATCTTCAAATGATACATTCTCAACTATAGCCTCCTCTTGCAAAGATACATAAGATTTCTTGGGCTTACCTGATCCTTATGCTCCTTTTTGTGATGTTTTCTTCGCTTTGATAATCTTCTCAGGGTCAGGCACTGGTTCATTTGGTGATTTCTGAGGATTTCTTCGAGTATGTCTCACAAACTGAGCCAGGACTATAACGTGGAGTCGCCAAAGGTTGGTCTTCCTCCAATGGAGTCGCCAGATAGATGATTACAACCAGAAATGTGCCCAGACTTTGTCTATCATCAAAATCTGGAACTCTGTCATTCTCCCAGGGAAGTTGAGCTTCAATCTCCTCTCCCCGGAAACGACGCCAATTAATGTTATCACCCCAAGAAACTCTCCTAGGTTGTATCTCAGAGATGCTTGGGAACATTACAAAAACTCAACTAAATTTTGGATTTGGATAAATGGAAGGAATGATGCTTGTCCAAGCCAGATAACCACTCCTACTATGCTTAACTCCAGACATGGGTGAACACCCGCAGACTACAAGGCTTTAGACCACCAATTACTCACAGTTTAAGGAATTAGGTGAACATGGAGAATACTAACCACACCCACGGATGCACAGGACTCTGTGATGGCTGGTTGCAACTAGTAAAAAGGTCTGCTAATCTATTTCCTAATGCACCGACAGGATGACATCTCTTTGGCACTAAGTAAAAAGAAACCTGCATAACACATTCAATAATACATACTAGACTTCAACACAGAGGTGGGATGACAGCCCCTCTAATGCTAAATATCAAGAGCACATGAACAAATGCATAACAGGCACAGCCTAGAACAGAGAATAAGTGGAAAGTGAGCAAATAACAGCAAAAGAAGCTTGTATTAGCTGAAAATGAAGACCAGATGCTGCAAGTATCAAAGTAGTTACAGTCTCCAGAAGTTGAATCTTACATCAAAACCAAAACCATCAACAATCATCACATTGTGTTTTTGGGTATATATAGAGTTTGATTACAAAATTGCTCTGCAACTCTATGCATGGAGGAGTCATAATGGACCACCAACCACATTAACTCTCTGATATGGGTCTCTGCTACAATATGCTTGATTTAATGAATTAATTTGACATTCTTTGGTGTTCTGTTGTACTCCTAGAGCAGGTGGAGTAAAATATGTATTAAATTCCACGTCTGATGAATGTTTTAACTGCTTGAGGCTTTGTACCTTTTCATCCTTCGGCCATCCTTCCTTGAATGCAGTAGTTGTGGATTAACTGCATAAGGTACTGGTATTTGATCGCCATTGTCCTTCAGGTGCAAGGCATGAACAGAGTGTGTTGACTGCATGGCAGATATACGAGCAGGTGGAGAATAGATATCAGCCGTTGGATTGTAGAGATAGACGACAGAGATCTATTGGCATGGAGTATCGGGCAAAAGTGGAGGCAAAATGATTGTGAGTCGTCAAATCTTGCAGATGGACGGTGGAGATCGTCTTACAGGAGCTATCAAGAGAAAACATAAACGGACAATCGTGAGATGTTGGATCTCGGGCAAGTAGATCCAATGGCTACCCGGTGGAGGATATGCACGAGGATTAATGAGTGGGCACGACAGATGGGTGGTAAGCAGTATTTCCTGCACCGCTTATGAGGGTTGAGCGGAATTCGTACGCGGGAAGCGATGCAACAAGGAGAAGACACATGGCGGACGGGACAAGGGTAAAACCACTTTTCCCGTGGGTTAAAACTCAGGTAAGTATCGGCAGCAGGGGAAAGCATATGACGTTGGATTGCGGCGACGGACGATCGAACGGTGGGGAGCTAAACTTGGTTTAACACGCGGGGAAACAGGCAGAGACCATTGGATCGGCATGATCAACGACGGGAATTAACGCATGTGCATTTGATTGATGTGAGGGGAAAGGGCTCATAGACTATGCATGCAGTTATATGGGTAAGGTCACGTTATGGAGCGTAAGTGCCTGGGGCTTAGGGAAAAGGGGCTTATGCCGAGTAGTCAAGAAAACAGAGATAAAATGAGGATGGCGAGGGCTATGGAAGTAGAAGAATAATGAAGGAGAAGGAGAAAATAGATTGTTGCAGGCTCCCTACTGGCAAAAACACATGGCCAATCTAAAATTTGGTCCTCCAAACACTGAAGTACATAGCAAAGCTAACAAGAACCTCAGTAGGATGTCTAGTGCTTATGTGGGTTCTTTAGGTCCTCCCCTTTTGCCTCACTTTGACCCCATGGGATGCTTTAGGATGCTTTAGTTTGATGGATAGCCACCGCAAACCATTTGGGACTTGTTATTTATGAAGCCAAATTGAGTCGAGCTTCCCAAAACTCACTAAATTTCTCATGCTAGCTATGCCATAGATTTCTTTAGAGTGCCATGAGTGTCAATCTACAAGCCATGCAAACTAAAGCTCATTTTGAGCCCCAAAACTTGCAATACCTTTATAGTAAATCCATGACATGTCAATAGACAAATTATGGTGTCTCCATACAACTGGGGTACCCTATGAAAAAAATAGCATTCTCTTACACCTTGAGGTAGCTCCTTTTCCTATTTATATTATTCCATTCCTCTTTGTAATGTCTCTTCTATTTAATAGTATTATTCTTTCTTTGATAACCCTAATTTAAAAATACATGCTTGGGATAAAGACTAATCTCTTTTCAACTCCCTCAATCCATAGGGTTGCTTGCACCTATAATCTCCAAAGCCTCTACATGGACTCCTTTGATTAGCTTCGCTACAATCTTGTAGGCTTGATAGATCCATACTAGGTGTCTCCATTAACATAGTTCCACTCATAGCTTGGAAGTTTCAACCATACAACTTCAACAAAATTATTGACTTCATGATAAATATAACTTCAAAATGAGAATGCTACACCAAAATACCCATATTTTTGGGTCAAAAACACCAAAATCAACCCTTGAATTGAAAAGTTGTTTAATGTAGCACCACTTTTTTGTCTAGGTTAAAATTACCACCTTCTACAACTATGATGTTAATAGCCTCATAATATTGTTAATGAAAACCTTACTATCAACTCCTAAATTGAAAAGTGGCTTTAACAATGACATTATTTTTTCCAATGTTAAAATTGTGATAGTTTTGAAACTATAGACTTAACAATACATATTGTTGCAACCAAAATCTTAAAATAAACCCTTGAATTGAAAAGTGGTACTCCTAATAGCAAAACCTATTTTTTAGAGATAAAAACAAGTCCTTAAAATTATTATCCTTGCTTTGAAAATATTAAAATCAACATTCAAATTGAAAATAAGCACTATACGTAGCACCATGAAATATTTCAACCTTAAAATGATGACGTTTTTTAAATTGTGGCATAAAAATCCAGTATTGTTGCATATGAAATCATAGAAAAATATAACATTGAAAAAAATGAAATCAAGAAAACATCCCAAAAAAAAAGTAGGGAGAAGAACCATGGCAAAAAAATGTTTTAAATTTAAAAAAACAAAAAAACAAAAACAAAAACTAGAAAAAAGATAAGAATGATGCTCAGTGGGACATAATGGCTGAACTCTCATCCCTACCTGAAAGGGGATGTGGCCCATTGAGTTGTGGAGAGATCTATTGTATTGTGTTGGACATAGGGGTGGCTTTCATCCCATGTGCATGGATGCTTCGAGTTGTACATGAGCAGAATGTGTATGATCGTCCTATTGATGACTTTTGTTTGGCCATCACTTTGGGGATGGAAAGTCGTGGACTTAGTGAGCTTGGTATCGAGCATCTACTAGAGACTTGACCAAAATGCACTTAGGAATCTATTGTCCCTAACAGAGACAATATACTCTGTTGTGATACTCTTCTTGCAAGCCGCCATAATGGCCATCTTAGAGAATATATCGATGACCACGAAAATGCATTCGTTGTTATTCTTCGTAGAAGGAAGGCCTAGCATGTAATCCATGGAGATGGATTCTCAATGTTGACTAGGAGTAGGCAGAGGAGCATATAAGCCTTGCTTCTTGATTTTTGGTTTGGAAATGGCGCAAGCAATGCAATATTTAATGTACCTCCCAACATCCTGACAAAGGTTTGACAAATAAAAATACTTTTATAGTACTACCATTGTTTTCTCTAATCCTAAATTTCCAGCAACACGACTGGAGTGCGCCTCCCAAACCATCTTGGCACGCTCGCTTGAAGGAACACAGATGTGTCCCAAGTGGCATAATAATGCATCCTGGAGGTGAAAAATGGAACTTGCTTACCTTCTAGGAGTTTCAAGTATGTTCTGTCGAATTCTGGGTCGCTCTTGTAAAGATGCGGCCACCCCGAAGTATTGTGCCTACAGGAATAACCTCGGCAGCACAAACCCTCAGTAGCACAACCTTGTGCCAACTTGGAGAAATTATCCTTTGGCATGAACCAGGTCTAATATCTAGGCTACAAAATTAATAAGAAAGGCATGTACACTCCTTTGCCTACTCCTAGCCAAACTTGGAAATATATCTACCTAGACTATATGTCTGGCCTTCCTTTTAGAAATTATGGTAACAACTATGTATTTGTGGTCATTGATAGATTTTCTAAGATGGTTACATTGACTGCTTGCAAGACGAGTATCACAGCAGAAGACATTGTCAAAATCCTATTCAAACAAGTGTGAGTACATTGTGGGATTCCATAGACCATTTTTTTGAATGACTTCAGGATAGTAGGTTCATTAGCACATTTTTGTCGAGCCTCTAGTCATTGTTGGACACTAATATCACTAATTAAATTGCATTCCATCCTCAGAATAATGGCCAAATAGAGGTTGTGAATAGGATGATAGTGCACTTACTACACATGTAGAACTTCAAGCATCCACAGACATGGGATGAAAGTTTTCCCTATGTGCAACACAGTTATAAAATAACTCTCCATAGATCAACTAGCCACATCCCATTTCAAATGGGCCCAGGATTTCAACCATTGTGTCCCATTGATGTTGCAATGCCTCTTACAACCACATAAGTAGAATCTAAACATGTTCAGTCTGAAGTTAATAAATCCAATAGGTTTATTGAATGCATCTAGCACATCCACCAATAGGTTCATTATATCCTAGATAAATTCAATTCCAAGTACAAACAATTTCATGATCAACATCGGGTTTCATAGTAATTTTCAAGTGGGCAACAAAGTTTGGTTGTATTTGCAGAAGGAACGCCTTACCGAAGCCCATCGAATGCTTTGACCACTCCGATATGGGCCTTAAACCATCACCAAGGTTTTTGGTGACAATTATTTCGAGCTAAGCATTCCCCCATTCCTTGGCCTACACCCAGTATTTAATGTGGATCGCCTTCAGCCATACTTTCCACCATTGTTGGACACATCAGACATTGTTGAGCAGCTAACACCAATAGAGAGCAAACTAGATTGCATTGAATAGGCCACAATTGATCAGATCATGGACACAATAACTAAGAACACTCTCCAACATAGGATTCAACTCTATCATGTTATCAAAGTTGGCTAGCTCCTGCACCAAGGCAAGTGGCTCGCCAGGGATCAAGTTCAACGGAAGTTCCCCCATCTCATGGAGGCATTCAACAAAATGGGGACCATTGCTTCCTCAGGAGGAATTACAAATCTAGGGGGATATTGGTGGCTACCCACCTATTCTACTTGAACCCCCAACATAATTTCATTTCAATTTCCTAATTTCCAACACAGTTTTCTATTTTTGGTAGTCTTAGAGTCTTGGACTTTCGGAGCCGTTTTAAGGCCCTAAACAATGTTTTATTGAGAAATGAGAAAATGGGATGCCAACAACCCTTTTATATGCAGTCAAATTTTTTTTCCTCAAATATATCTTTCTAACAAGCTATCATGCATGCTAAACAAATATTATATGCCAAACTTATGACCCTGGGAAGCTAATGTTCCAACTAACCCTAGTGAGGCCCATAATCTTTTGGCACTTCATCTCCTAGGGTTAGTATTTTGGATGTCTATGGTTTCTAATTGTTTATTCATGATAAATTTCTTCATGATAAAAAGGAATCAAATCCTCATTATAATTTAGTTTAGGCGGCATGTAGTTGTCACATCTTTTTTCAAAGTTAACCTACCATCACCCGAGCTAGTTTGTTTCTCTTCCACATTCCACATGTAATCAGTTTTTAGCATTTTTTATTTATTAATTGAAGTTCTATTTCATTGTATATCTATGTTTTTGAATCTGTATCATGAAGGATTCAAACTTAACTACTAATAAAGTACCAAGAGGAAAAGGAGCTCCATTATATTCAAGTGCATTTTTTCATAGATGAGCGATGTAGCTAAGAATGGATAGAGAGAGATAAAACAAAGAGGGTTTTTGAATTGTAGTATTCCACAGGCCATAGGTCTCACTCCTTTGTACTTGCATCCATTTATATTCAAAGAAAGAGGGAGCAGAGCACCCTCAACTTTTAGTTGGGTTTTCTCTTGTAAGGGTTTCCCATATCATATCTTGTGTTATTATTGTTATGAGTGATTTTATTTTTGCATTTTCTCTATTTTTTACATTTTACATATTGTGTGCATTAAAAATGCAACTTATTAATCAAAATTCTAAGGAAAATAACCCTCATAACATAGATTTCATATTTTAAGTCTTTTTTTATCAAAACTATTGTGATGAATTGTTCAATAGAATATCCATAGCAATTTATAGATCATATTGGTATCAAAGGAGGTTTATTTGGGTATATTATGGGGATTTGTAGGGGATTTATATTGTTTAATACGGAATTAATAAATCCCTAGTGATGGCCAACAAATTTATTAATATCCCTCAAGATTCGGTAAATAACTTGATTCACAAGGATGGAAGAATGGGTCATATATATTAGCCATAACATGAATTTCCTTATAATGGTGCCTCACACGAATAAGTTGGGAATCAAAGAAGATGGATTTTTCAAATCATAGGCCAAATCATAATAGAAACCAAGGGATTGGGAAGAACTAGAGGGAGTCTAAGACAGAACTCAAAAAGGAACAACCCATTAAGAGTGTCATGAACATTCACAGTACCTATTCAATATGGAAGTGAAGGTCAATGTCGAGAAATATTAACGTGCTATTGACACCATAAACATAAACCTTTGGTTGTAGCAATTAGAGTTTTATTTAGTGTTCACCACGTAGAGGAAGAACAAAATTTTCATTTGCACATCTAAAATCATAAGACATGCCTTGACTTTCTTGGAAATATGAATAGAAACACTAATACTCAAGAGAGATCCTCCAATGACTAAGTGGGGAGATTTACAAACTCTAATAAAGTCACATTTATACCCTATCAGGTATGTAGAGGACCAATGGATAAGGTGGCATTAATTCAAGCAGAGACAAGGGAAGAGTGTACAAGAGTACATTGTGGAATTTAGAAAGATGGAAATAGCATTGGATATCTCCCAAAAGAACCCAAACATTCTCTTCAGGTATATCGGGGGTCTACATAGCCATATTTGAAAACAAGTGATGTTTTTCAAACCTAGAATGTTGGATTAGGCTTGTGTACAAGTATAATACCTAAAGAAAATAGGCCATCAGAAAGGGTAATCAACAAGGTCAAAGCAGAAAGGGCATAAGGAAGCTTCCACATAGGGGATGATCTAAATTTTGAGAAAAATTCTTAATGTTATGCAAGCTCCCTCATCAGTATTAGAAATGTGTTTAGGATTGTCTCAAATTATCCAGATTGTGAAGGATTATGTGCCAAGTATTGAGTGTCTTTTATGAGAATTTCATGAGATTAATTAGTTGTTTAAAACACATATGCAACAAGTAAAATGCATAGAAGTAAAACATAGCAAACTTATAACACAAAGCTGATAAAGGAGTTCACCTCTCCTGGGCTACATCTCCTTGGACCTGCTTCAATGGTCAGGTCCTCTTTGGATTAATGGTCAATTCTATGATTACATTCACCTTTAGTGCTCTAATGAATTTGCAACCTACTCCATTGGATTCTGATGCAGGAGCATCAAGACCATTTTTTTCATTGTAAACATGTGATTAAAGGGGTTGTGACAATTTTTAATATTTTATTAATTAATTTGTTATTTTTAATAAAATAGGAGAAAGTGAGGATTTTGTAAATAATCTTTTAAGGAATATGAGAGAAAATAGAGTTAGAATTAATGAGGGAGCCTAAGTTGGAATTAGTTTCTAAGTCTTAGGGATGAGAATCTATCTTTTAGGGATGTTGAGAGATTTAGGGATTTGTTGAGATACTAAGGGGATTGAGCATTTAATTAGATCATTTTTTAAAAAATTGTATAAAGGGGTTTGAGAGAAAAACATAGAAACAGAGGAGAGAGTGAGAGAAGAGTGAGTAAGGTTTCTCCTTGGGAGCCTTCGGCAGTTTGCAAAAGGGCCATAGATTTGCATATCTGGCCATGAAGAGCAAGTTCTGTATGAATGTTTGTTTTTATGTATATATGAGAGTGATGGATTCGATTTTGTATGCGCATTTGATGTGTAATAATTATTGTATTAGTTCGCCTTTCATTGATAACATACTGGCTTGAAACAGCAGTTACGCATAGCCTCTGTTTCTAAAAGTTTGGATTTTTTTCCATTAGTTGGCTGAAGCGAATAGAAATTTTATACCTGAATGTTCTACTGTATCGGTTGAACCATATGAGGCAACGTATTTCAACCGGGTATAATATTGTGTATTCATGGTTATTTTGTTTAGATTTTTAATTCTTTTACTATGGCGCATATATTCTTGGTATAGCACAAGCTCTGGTAAACTTTTTTAAGTGGCGGAGGCATTTGAGAATTCATAAATGAATGTAGCTGTCAGAAAGAGATTTAGTTTGCGGTGCATCTAAAGTCAAAGGCGTAATGGATATTCGCATATATTGTGAGGTGTAACGGATATGGCTGATAACGTGTTTCTCAACTGACAATTGTTAACTATTGATGTGCATATATACATAGTGATTAGTTCTTGCAGAGCGGTGACCACCAGAGATATGTATGCAGGGTTGCGCAGAGCTGTATGCTGTATAGCGTAAAAGAGGCGGGGTTCAAAACTTGGGAGCGAACATATAACCGGAGTCTGAGTTGTTTATACATTGATGAAACTTTATGAGAGAACAGAAGTATATATGCGTGGTATATATACAAGGAACCAGCGCCACTGCCAAAGAAGAATTGATGTCAACGTAACAAGGTGAAGTTAATGCATATAAATTGTTGTATATGTATCCACAGAACAGTGCGATATGAATTGGATATAATTCATATGACTTGGATTGAATATTTATGGTGGTGGATTTAATATGCATATATGCCTGTAGCCCATGATAAAATTAGACTTTGAATATTGTGTTATTTGCCAACTAACTCTGGTCATGGAGAACAGTAAGGGTGCACCCTTTGATTTAGGTCAGCCATATATATATTTTGAGATTGCTTATGGGACTGTCCGAAGTATTAAGTTGTGAATTGGATTTAATTCCAAGCATGGGTTTCTAAATCATAAGATCACCTAAGTTTTTATATGCGTACAGGCATGGTGAGAGAAAGATCCTGGTAGTTGTGGCCTGGGAGAGGCCTGGGCGGCGTCATTTTTGGTATCAGAGCTAGAATAGCTCTATTTGAAGGGTGAAGTTTTTTTTTATTTGCATGTGATAAGATCAGAGTTTTAAATTTGATATGCAAACTACAAAAGTGAACAGGATTGCAGGGAGGAAAAGATCATGCAAGATCTTAAGAGGTGAGATGATTTTTCTGATTTGTGATGAAAGTTTATGGTTGCAGAGAAGATGATGGCAGTGAACCTGGCATTCAACTAAAGGTTGAATAAGGAGGAAAATTGCAATGTCCTGAAGAAGAAGGTGAGTTAAAGAGATAGCTTAGAGAGTGAGCAGAGGAGAGTGCTCAAAGAGGTTCCAGAGGCAGTGAACCAGTACTTACCAAAAGACTGAGTGAGGAGGGCTTGGTGAGGTAAGTGACAGCAGAAGAGATTGCTGTCGTAGAGGCTAGTACAACTCATAGTGAGTGAACAACTCATGGAGAAAGAGATCATGGAGGATCAAAGAAGAGGTTCAGAGGAATGCCACAGCAATGAGATGACTGCAGAAGTCAGAGAAAGAGATATTGCAGTAATGAAAGTGCAATTGCAGGTACTAGAGGAATGGCTGCAAGAGCAGGAAAACCAAAGTAGAGGATGGATCTTTCCACTAAAGGGAAAGAAAGTGAAGTGGCAGAGGCTACAACAGAAAAGAGATCGAAAGATAAACATGCAGTTAATGGAAGAGCTGAAGAAGCTCGAGCAGCTGATGGATGTATAGTTGAAGTGTACGCAACTCAGAGCAGCTGAGTTGGAAGAGGAGGTTTCCATTGATAAAATAGAGGAGGAGATCATTGATGATTTCTTGAACTATTGGGCAGATCCAGATCAGCTGGATAATATAAACTCTTGTGTTTTTATAGCTGACAGTTGTGATGTGATTACAGGGTTTGTTGAAGAGGAAGTTCATGTGAATGAAGAAGAGGATCAGCTGGAAGAGCTGGTATATGAACCAACGGTTAAGGTTGTTGAAACTTGTAGTTTTCAAACTGACAAGTTGTGTATGCATGTAGGGACTGTAAGTGATGGTGATGTTATGCTTCGGCAATGTTACAAAGAAATTGCATTGCTAGAATATTTGTTGAAGAATTCGGAGTATGACAGAGAAATGGCAGAAGAAAGAGTTCAGTACAGTGAACGAGTGCAAAAAGATATCATGGAAGCAGATGATGTGGGAGAAAGACTGGTTGACAGTCTTGAGAATTCTTCAGAGGATTCTTTGGGCAAAGAGAAACAGCCTACTGAAGTGCTGGCAAAGGAGGATAAGGCACTGATGCCTTCTGATTTTTATTCTAATAAGTGTTTTGTGAATGCAGGTATTGTTGTAGAACATTTGACTCAATTGAGAAGTCAAATGAAGGAAGAAGAAGTTTTCTGTTCTAGAAAACAAGAGGGCATGGATGATTGGGTGGCAGTGAAGATTGAACAAGTCAGAACAGAAACAAGCATAGAAGCAAGAAGTCAGCAAGTGACAGTACAAACTGAGCAAGCCGTCTTAGCTCAGCAGACAGCAAGAAATCAACAGCCGGGAGATTTATTAGACCAAGAGATTGAAAGTATTAGAAGATTGATGACGAAAGAATCCTGGAAAAGACCAGCAGTAGAAAGACAAAGGAGAAGCAGCAAAAGAAAGACAACAGAAAATTGTGAAAGCCTAGTCAGTGGAGCGATGCAGCATAAAGTGGGAAAACCTGAAAGAGAAGCAATAGCAAGTGGAAAGTTACAACATAAGATATGGGATCCAGGCATACACAGATCCGAACACATGATCAGGTGATCATGTTTAGTTTAACGTTGGGAGTCTGATGCAGGAGCATCAAGACCATTTTTTTCATTGTAAACATGTGATTAAAGGGGGTGTGATAATTTTTAATATTTTATTAATTAATTTGTTATTTTTAATAAAATAGGAGAAAGTGAGGATTTTGTAAATATTCTTTTAAGGATTATTGAAGAAAATAGAGTTAGAATTAATGAGGGAGCCTAAGTTGGAATTAGTTTCTAAGTCTTAGGGATGAGAATCTATCTTTTAGGGATGTTGAGAGATTTAGGGATTTGTTGAGATACTAAGGGGATTGAGCATTTAATTAGATCATTTTTTAAAAAATTGTATAAAGGGGTTTGAGAGAAAAACATTGAAACAGAGGAGAGAGTGAGAGAAGAGTGAGTAAGGTTTCTCCTTGGGAGCCTTCGGCAGTTTGAAAAAGGGCCATAGATTTTCATATCTGGCCATGAAGAGCAAGTTCTGTATGAATGTTTGTTTTTATGTATATATGAGAGTGATGGATTCGATTCTGTATGCGCATTTGCTATGTAATAATTATTGTATTAGTTCGCCTTCCATTGATAACATACTAGCTTGAAACAGCAGTTACGCATAGCCTCTGTTTCTAAGAGTTTGGATTTTTTTCCATTGATTGGCTGAAGTGAATAGAACTTTTATACCTGAATGTTCTACTGTATCAGTTGAACCATACGAGGCAGCGTATTTCAACCGGGTATAATACTGTGTATTCATGGTTATTTTGTTTAGATTTCTAATTCTTTTACTATGGCGCATATATTCTTGGTATAGCACAAGCTCTGGTAAACTTTTTTAAGTGGCAGAGGCATTTGAGAATTCATAACTGAATGTAGCTGTCGGAAAGAGATTTAGTTTGCGGTGCATCTAAAGTCAAAGGCGTAATGGATATTCGCATATATTGTGAGGTGTAATGAATATGGCTGATAACGTGTTTCTCAACTGACAATTGTTAACTATTGATGCGCATATATACATAGTGATTAGTTCTTGCAGAGCGGCGGCTACCAGAGATATGTATGCAGGGTTGCGCGGAGCTGTATGCTGTATAGCGTAACAGAGGCGGGGTTCAGAACTTGGGAGTGAACATATAACCAGAGTCTGAGCTGTTTATACATTGACAAAACTTTATGAGAGAACAGAAGTATATATGTGTGGTATATATACAAGGAACCAGCACCAGTGCCAAAGAAGAATTGTTGTCAGCGTAACAAGGTGAAGTTAACGCATATAAATTGTTGTATATGTATCCACAGAACAGTGCGATATGAATTGGATATAATTCATATGACTTGGATTGAATATTTATGGTGGTGGATTTAATATGCATATATGCCTATAGCCCATGATAAAATTAGACTTTTAATATTGTGTTATTTGCCAACTAACTCTGGTCATGGAGAACAGTAAGGGCACACCCTTTGATTTAGTTCATCCATATATATATTTTGAGATTGCTTATGGGACTGTCCGAAGTATTAAGTTGTGAATTGGATTTAATTCCAAGCATGGGTTTATAAATCATAAGATCACCTAAGTTTTTATATGCGTACAGGCATGGTGAGAAAGATCCTGGTAGTTGTGGCCTGGGAGAGGCCTGGGCGGCGTCAGATTTAGAAGACCCAAAACCCCCAAAAATGACTTTCCATGCTCTCCAATTGGACTTTAGTTGATCTAGGTTTGACCTCCTCTCCTGGTGGCCCTAGGCTTCCTTAAAATTAAACATAGAAAAATCACTTACAGAAGCACCTTTCTACCTCAGCAACCTATTCCATTGTGTTCAGAGCATCCAAATCATCCAGGAGTGACTCTTTCTGAGCCAAAATTGGTCAAAAACTGCCAAGTTATGGCTTCTTCAGTTTCTCCTAGGAAATCTCCACCAAATTTGGACAAACTCTAGTTAACTCCACCAAATTTGGAGTTAGTTCCAGATTTTTCAAATCCACCAAAAGCTCTTCCAAACTAATCCGAAATTAATTAACTGATAAACATGGATTAATTAGCATTAATCTCTCTTAGCACATTAATCTGGCATTTAGCATAAAATGCTAGTGGTCAAAGTTTGCAGTGCTAGTCACATGCGGCGGTCAAGGTTAAGGTTAATGCTAACGGTTTATGTTACCTCCCAATCCACCGTAGGTTAACAAACTGGTCACATAGAGGTTAACCATTAGCATTTAATGATAGTGGTTAACTCCAAACTTCAATGTATTTAACATTTAAATACAAAGTGCACCCTTAGTTGGTTAAAGAGAAATGTTGTGGCATAGTGGTAACGTGTTGGGCTTGTGCAGGTGAGGTCACGGGTTTGACTCCCCGGCCTGCCATAAACTTTTGTACGAGCTTTGAGAGGGCACATGGTGGCCTTCGAGCTTTCCACGTGTCACCCTCTCATTGGTCCACCCAATGTGTTGTTGACCAATCTGATGCCAACAAGTGTCACGATCTGGTTGGACCACCTGTGGGAATATTCCATGGTATATTATTTTTGTTGACTGGGTTGTATAGATGCCTAGTCAGCATCCTAGTGAGCCTGTACCAAAATTCGTCTGTTTAACCAAATGATCAGAACGCTCTAACTTTCTCATACGAACTCTGTTTTGAGTGAAACGAGTTGCATTGGGATCGTATCACCGAGACGGATGCAGTCGTTCAGGTTTTGATTAATTTGAGCACTTTGAGTTTTGAGCAAATTTTTGCCCCTAATCCAAATTCTGATCACTCCTTCCCACTGATAAGATTTTGGACCCACAAAATCTGGTTATCTGGTGAGAGTTGAATACTCTTCTCCTTCCCAAGTTCTATCAATTGATTCTAAAATCTCCATGGCAACCACTTGGGTTCATTAACATGCCTTTCCTTGGAAATGGCTTGGCACTTCAACCAATGTTCTCCTTTTGCTGCTGAACCAATCCAACACTTACTGGTTGCTTGCTGATTAAACACCTTGTTGTACCAAAGCGATCCCTCGATGCTTGGAAAGCTTCCTGATGGCATTCCCACTAAGAATCATGTTCCTCCTTTGCAATACGTGCATTCGATGCAAGCTTCTCCTTGGAAACAACTTTTCCAAGTTAAGCCCATCTGAGTGAACTACAGCAATGAGTTCCAATATCAGTAATAAAAAGAAAAGAAATAACCATTCTTTAACCTCCACGGTTCCAAATTCCACATCTAGAAGATTGCATTTTCCATCTCTTTCGCTTCTTGGCATCAACACATCAAATCACATTGTAGACCATTTGATATTTTACAAGGGCTGCTAATTTTTTTGGCATTTTTGTCCACTTTCTCTTCTTGATTCCATCATCCTCCAATATTAACATGTTTCTCATGTCATGATTTGAGAATGAAGGCTAATCATGAGCCTCTTTCTCGAGCACAGACCTTCTAAAATCCTACGACATCTTGTCACAAGAAACACCATTAACCTTGAAAACACTCATGCAAGAATATAACTTGATGACCTCATTCTTTTGCTTCTTCAAAGAAACAAATGTCACATCATGTGAACATCGCCATGTACTCTTACATCTTGGTTTTTAATCAATGGTTTACTAAACACAAGTCAACAAAACATACTTCTTCAAACAACTAACTTTCAAGTCAAGCAAAAGCATGTACAACAACTTGACGATTTAAAACAAGAATTCCACATTCTCATGAAACAATTCATCACATCTCCCTTTCATCTTTGGAGACAAAATCAACTCTTCCAAGTTGATATAACATGCATGTAAGAATCAATCGACCACACAAACCGACACTCATGCATGTGCAAATGATCAACATTCTCAAGTTGACAACATACATGTTAACAAAGCAATCAACCAACACAAGTCAATCACTCATGCATGTTCAAGCACATTGAAACTATTAAAATTTCCATTGTTCACACACACAAACTCTCATGCATGTATAACAATTCTCAACTCTCTCACAAGTACAACCACAAGTTCAAGAATCCCATTGGTATGTACGAGTACTTAAAGAGTTGAAATGACCAAATTTGCTGCAATAAAGTGAGTCAACATACTCCACTTTTGAACACCTTCCTGGCATAAACATGCAAATTCATGAATGTAGCATGCATACAAATTTGTAATTGCAAATTGCCATATTTGATGCATCTAAGTGAGTCAACATAACTCTACTTTTCCAACATCTTGCTTCATTGAATATGCAGCATACTTTCAGCAGAAAAGAAATGCATCCAAATAACAAGGAAATGCATCAATAAGGCAAGATTTGCATCAATTATCAAAAGATATACAAGGCCTTAATTGGTTAATAAATCTAACCATCTCTTTCCACACCATTTCAATGGTGCTTCTTTTAGCTGCACTTCATCATGTGTATCATCCTGACCCACGTCAATTATGGAATTCTCTTTTCCATTCTTGCCAAAATCTCTCTCCACCTTCTTCAAATGTCATGGATGACTTGTTGGATGCAAAGTCCAACACCTGTCCACAAGATGACCCTCCTTATGGCAATGAGTGCAAAATAATTGCATCTTCTTTTCAACATGGTTTCCATTATCCAGTGGACCTTTGGCTTTTTGTCTCTTTTGTTTTGAAAGTTTCCTACGTATGGCTATCCTCTTCCAACACCTAGAAACAATATGGTTATTCAAACCACGAAGGAACATGTAAATTTTCTCCAAACCTTATGTGAATATTTACCATGTTTATCATAATCAAAAGAAACTTGATTAAAGGCATATTTATACCTTGCACATTCACCTTTGTCGCCTTCTTGAAGAGGTGAATTTTATAAGGTAGTGGCTCTCTTCAGAATACCAACAATGGTTTCAATGACCTTAGAGATTTCAACATCCTCTTTTTTTACATTTCCACTAGTTGCATGCTTATGAGCATCTTCTTGCAAAGTGGGTATAAAACATTTGCATTCCTCATGAACAAAAACTTCACAAGCTTGAGGTAACAAACATGTAATGAAATTCCTTCTTGGAACACCTTCATGTGCCTCCTTGGCTTTGGATCATTCTCCATCATGTTTTCCATAACAAAGACCCAAATACCTAGGCCTTTCCTCAACAAAAATTGGCTCAACTATGCCTTGTGCATGTTTTCCTAGCCCTTTATCTTCATAACCCATATTCATCAATAATTTGGATCCTATTTGCCTAGTGTGTCTTTCAAAAGCACCAAAACAATCATTTTGAGAGGAAATTGAAGATAAACTTGAATTGCATACCTCATTTTCATGCACATACTTGGCTAGGGTTTCCTTGGCAACATGGAGTCGAATCTCCATCTCATTCATCTTTTCAAGAAGCTCTTGCTTATCCTCCTTCATGGCCATCAACTGCTCTTGAAGTATATTGTTCTCCTTCCTATCTTCATACACCTCTTGCACAATATCTCTCATGATGATAAGTTCTTGCAACATATCTTCATCAAAGAGTCTTGCTTGTAGGTTTTAACCCCGTACAAAAATTACCTGCATACGAATTCTAAAACACAAAAAATAAACAATGAGAGATCATAACACATAAAACACATATACACAGAGATTTCCCCTAGATCCCAAAATCGAGACTACCAGCTTGATTTTTCATTATGTTCCTTTCAACATTACAATACATATTTATACATGCCGAAGCATCCAATACCATGGACCGAAAAACCATCGCGTCCAATACCATGGACCAAAAACCATTGCGTCCAATACCATGGACTGAAAACCATTGTGTCCAAAAAACATGTGCGAAAATCATGCACAAAACCATAGGCGGGTCTGCCCAACCTAACATAGGGTCCAAAACCAAAATTTTCTGAGGCGCTGCCCCGGACCACATAAACTGGGGTTACGGGTGCCCTTCAAACCCCCTGTTAACTACGTGGAAAGAATATAACACAACCCAACATTCTCCCACTTCTTATTTTCTTTCCACAAGAGGCCACAAGAGAGCTTAGTCATTTTCCCAGCCCTGAAATGCCCATTGTCTCTCTACACCAAGAGAACTTCTCAGAGCTCACATATTTTGTCAATGCATCTGCAG
>APFE030817274.1:0-24663 GCA_000404065.3 Pinus taeda | reverse complement strand
CCTTACTCATGTCTAATAATTTGGCAAAGATTAAGAGTAGTGTTTTCAAACATTTCAGCAAAGAGAATTTGCTCAAAATGGCCTATCATGGTATTGTGTAGAGATTCAATTTCCTAGATTTAATTTGCATTTGCTCAAAACAAAACTTCGGACTAGAAGATATTAGGGTTTGGAGTTTTGCAATGCATGCATTTTTAATATTTTTCCATGAATTTTAATGGATGTTATTCACACAAAATTTAACGAGATTTAAAATTCTGATTATCCATAATTCTGGGAAGTTTTAACCTGATGGCTAGGTTAGCATATTTTTTTGGTGTTTATAGGTGTTATAGAAAAATAAGGCATTGAATCTATAATTGGGTTAAGGGTGGCTATTTGATATTCATAATTTTCATTGAATTGACTAAGGCATCAAAGCATAGATCAATATAATATTTTGAAATGATGTAAGATATATTTCAATGCAAAACTTGTGAATTATTAAGAGAAATCACTATATATTAGGTTGAATTTTGTGTTGTCAATCAATCATATCATTAATAGGACATCTTAATCTAATTATAGATTTAGTTCATTGAAAGGCCTCGTCCCAATGTCAATGGTTGACTTTAGCGATCATTGAAAGGCCTAGCCACAATTTCAATTGTTGACTTTATAGGCTAGGCTATCAATGGTTGACTTTATCGATCATTGAAAGACCTAACCACAATTTCAATTGTTGACTTTATAGGCTAGGCCCTTCAACCGCTCAAATCTACAATCAAGTTAAATTTAGGTGCACCAATATACTCCTTTCACTTGTTTAAATTTAATATGATATTTTCCATTACCATGGAAAATGTTAATATCCATAAGGAATAAATTATGTAAAAGTGCTTACTTGTTACATTGCCAAATAGGGTTATTTGGCCACCCTTTCACGATAATATAACTTGTAGATAATGCTTATATGGTAAATTTAGAGTTGGTTTGGGATTTTGTTGAGAATATCTCAACTTCCTTATTCATCTTTGAAATTTGTTGGATCTCAATCCAACTATATATTTGTATAATATTTGAGAATAAATAGAGCATGAGAAAATAATTTTCGAAATGTATATTGATTTTTTTTTGGGGCTTCACTCCCATAATGGAGGGCCCGGGATATGCAGAACTAACAATTTGTGTGGAGTATCAAAAGAAGTTGTAGAGGGTGTTGTCATTGAACGCCTTTTATGCGACATTGTTTCCAGAAGTAAGGGATACCATCCTTATTTTTTCGTCACATGCTTCTCTAAGTGTCTTGCAGAGCCATTCTTGGGAGATTTCATTTCCTTGTCCGGCCTGCAGGAACTCAACATGGAAAGGTATGCTTAATTTTTCTTGGAACATGGAGTGGTCCAGGATGGGAACCGGGGAAGTCAACTCTTCTGCAAGTTCTTGTCTCAATTCAGAGCTTGATATTCATAGAGTATCCATGCTACAATGAGCCAGGACGTGAGAGTATGACAAACTCTTTTGATTCCTTTGAAAGGGAAAATAGAGTCCAACGATCTAATACATTAAAGTTCACTATTCTTGATGCACTTCGTTACCCAGATTCTAGCTTTAGAGATTGAATTATGGCACACTTTCAACACAAAAGAGATCAGATTACAGAACAATGTAATGAGTGGATGAAAGCTAATGGAGTGCATAAGCACAAGCACGGTAATATTGATAAGATTGTCGAGTAAGTAATCCTAAAATTGGTCAAGTTTCCTTCACTTCCAGGTTTCTAGGTTTTTTGGTCGCTGTTGTGGCTCTTTGTGTCGATTTTGCCACCAAATTCTAATTTCGACGGCTTCATGATATATTTATCTGTGTTCTTCAAATCATAGCAAATTATCGCAAGGATGCCAACGATTTATGGTGGAATGAGCCGCCCTATTAGAAGTCGTTTCCACACTACAAACAACAACTTCATCGTTTGGAAAGCAACGTATGGCTGAAATGCTTTACCGCTATTGCATCCATGTATGGAGAGTTATTAATCGTTGGGTGCTTGGTGATTGTAAAATTCTGGGTTGGACTGATTTCTTTATTTTAGAGTTATCAGTAGTGATATGAATATGATATTGATTGAGTTGGTAAAAGACCAATTGATATGAATATGATATTGATTGAGTTTGTAAAAGAGCAATTAATGAATATAGGAATATAGTTAAACTAGTGGTTTTTAGGTTTTTCAGTGCTAAGTGCTAAGAGTATATGGTTAGTTTGATTAGGTGAGTGTGTGATAAGTTGATGGTTAGTTTGATTAGGTGAGTGTGTGATAAGTTGATGGGTCTTGTTGTGCTTCGAGCTTCAAGAACATTAGTTGCAGGTCAATTTATGAGATTCTTGTATGTAGAAAGGTCAATTGTATAATTGGTTGTTGGATACAATTCAGTATCGAGATTGTCTTTCAAGAGATCGAGAATCTTCAATTATACAAAGTTCATCAAAGATTATTAGAGGTGATTATAATGAGTTGAATGGGAAACTCGAAAATTGTAGTGGTGAAAAGAGGGTTGTCGGGGAGACTTCAAAGTGGGGATAAGTGTCGAGGAAGGCAGTGAGACAGATGTGACATGTGAATTGTAATTTGTTATTTTTTTATTAATCTTTATAATGATTTAATGTAAGCATTAAAGGGGGACATGGATATAATGCTTACATGGTAAATTTAGAGTTGGTTTGGGATTCTGTTAAGATAATATCTCAACATCCTTATTCATCTTTAGACTTTGTTGGAGCTCAATCCAACTATATATTTGTATAATATTTGAGAATGAATAGAATGAAAAAATAATTTTTGGTGTGTATATTGGTTTCTTTGCATATAAGGCTATACGTTGAGATTATTAAATGGGTTGGAAATAACTTGAGTAATTCACATGCATATCATTTTGTAAAAGGATCTCTTTTTATCATCATAAGGGAAAAGTTTTAAGATTATAGTTTCACAATCATATAAATTTTGAGTATGTTGAAATGAGTGATTTTTTATTCATTATGTTATAATAGGCTTGGGCAACTTTGAAATAAAATTTGAATTTTTTTTCAAATTGAAAAATATGGAAAACACTAAATAAATTATTATTTTTTAGATAAAAATGCTTTCTAAATCTATTGATTAAAAAAAAACATAATTATATAGTCAAACTATATTTAAAAAACATACCAAGAACCAAAAATACTACAAAATAAGAAATCCTTCTATGAGAAAAAAAGGAATTGGCGTATTAGATATGTTATATATCAAATACAAGATAATCTCTACTATACATAACAATTTAAGAGACCTAGAACTACAAGAAAGATAGTTGTCATAGGTAGGAATATAAGGATGAAGATAAGGATGCCCACATAAGCTTACAACTAACAATAGTTGGCTACATTGAAAAATAACACTAACACTCTCTCTTAAACATAGCGTAGGGAGTAAACAAAGAAGTAAATTGGTTTTGGCAATTATGATTGGTAAGGTACCGAAGTACAAACTCTCGTAAGTGGAGAAAAGGAGAAAAACCCATAAGAAAAAAACTCCTCCCCAAAAGAGAGAAAAAATAAGGGTGAAGGTAGGAGGAATGAAGATAACACCCCAAGGAAAAATTCCTTCACCCCAAGCATTGATTGTAATTGAAGAAAATGAGGTGATGCAAAATATTTAGTGACGATGTCTACATCTTTCTCTTTAGTAGGAAAAAAATCCAAGTTGGAGAAAACCATCCTAGATGAGTAGTCGAATGAAGTGCATGTGAATCTCAATGTGTTTTGTCCTTTGATGACCCACTAGGATGTGACAAATGTGTATGGTACTTTAATTATAATACCACAAAATAGTTGGTGATCTTGATGAATAGCAAACTCTACCATTAGCTTTGTTGAAGCCAAAGAAGTTCATGGCTACCAAAAACTGCAACATGGTACTCAATTTTTGCATATGATAATACTTAGCTTTTGGTTCATAGTCGTACACATCAAGCCTCTATTGCTCACAAAATATTTCCTTCATTTTTTTGTTCTTAATCAGGTTTTCCCTATTTAGGTTCTCACATATTATTGGTACTAATGGTAGATTCTCTTCTAGTTTATTTTCATATTCAATGGTGTGATTTGTAAGAACGTAATTTTTATCACCTTCTTCTTTATCAAAACTATCAACATGATATACATTATTAAACTTGACAATCTATGGGACAAGTAGGAGATTATGTGTGGATGAGTGGTCGTCAAAATGGACAAGCTTTCAAAACAAGAAATCCTTAGAAATAGAGTCAAGTAACTTGTATGCCTTCATATTCTCATAGTAACCAACAAATATCAATGGTTTTCTCTTCTTCTCCATAGCTTTTCACTTTTCATATGGAATTAAAGCCCATGTTGGACTACCAAATACCCTAAATTAGAGATATTAGGCTTAACATGGGTTCAATATTCGTATGGAATCATATGCAACACATCCTTATGAGGCATCTGATTGTAAATGTAATTGACACAATTCATTGCTTCAACCTAGAAAGAAGGTACCAAGTTTTTGGACTGAATCATGCAATTTTTCATCTCTTTCAACATCTAATTCTTTTTTTCAACAATTCCATTTTGATAAGGGGTGTAGGGAACAAAGTGTTAATGTTGAATGTCATGTTATATGGAAAAATCTTTGAATTGCTAATTAACATACCCCATTCGCCCCATTATCTTTTTGTAGTTTCTTAAGAGAGAGAGAGAGAGAGAGAGAGATTTCTTCTCAACAAAAGTCTTGAACATTTTAAAAGTAGAAAAGACCTCACTCTTGTACTTAAGAAAGTACACCCGAGAGAAATGTGAGTGCATACTTAGCTCCTAAAAATGAATGAGTTGGAAATGACATGAGCATCACTATGTACTAACTCAAGATGTGTAGTATCTCACAAAGTCATACCTTTAGGAAAAGGATCTTGATGTTGTTAGCTAAGAACACAACTTGGAGAGATTCCATTAGTGAAAGAAACTTTAATAATACTAAGTACTAGATTTTTTTTGTTGAACTACTATGAATACCTATAGTTTAAATGCCCAAATATTTCATGTTAAAGACTACTAAAAGAATTAGCATGGGAAATGAAAGAAATGCCAAAGGAAGGATTAAAAAAAACAAACATGTAGAAACAAGAACTATGATTAACTCTTCCATAAGCAATAATGATGTCTTGATTCTATAGTTCTCTAGTGACTACATCATTAGGAGAAAACTCTATTATTTTCCCATCACTAGAATGACATATTGGATAAATAGAGAGTAGACTAGCAAAGATGTCAAGAACAAGAAAAAATGCTAATGCACCTATTAGTAACATATGGTGATTGATCCAAAAATATTAAGTTGCATTCATCCCAAATAGATCATTATATTGATTTGCATCAAGCTTAATGATTTTAGGGTGGAAAAATTATAGAAAGCAACTTACATGAGTAGTTTTAGCTATAAGACCTATTTTGGACAATTAGGGTTGAAAACCTTTCTAGGTATCAACTGACACTTTTTTGGGATAAAAGTTCCATGCTTAATAGTAGTACCACTGGCATTATTCTACACCCAAAGGCCTTTCCAATAGAAAAAGAATCATGTTAATCAAATTTTGGATGCAAAAATTATGCCTCCAAAAATTTAACCAATGTTGATTAACCACCATAATTCAAGAGGATGTCACGTCATCCCGCATTACTCATAAAAAGTGAATATCCATGTGTGGAATATGAAGAAGAATCTATAGGGGTCAAATTGTAAGTCATGCTAAGGGTTGAATAGATCTAATTTAACCCCTTGTTAGTTATTAGTTTTCATTATCATTAGGCCACTAGGAAGAAAATGGGTTTCATTCTATTGGAGTGAAATAGAGAAAAGTAGTTGAGAGTGGAAAAAAATAGAGCAAGATAGAGAGGGTTTACATTTTGTAGTATCCCATGGTCCATAGGTCTTAGGAAACTCCACAAAAAGTGTAAAGTACTTTGTATTTGCATCATTTACATTCAAACAAAAGAGAGCAAAGAAACCTTACCTTCCAGCTAGGTTTTCTTTTGAAAGTGTTTCTTAGATAATATCTTGGTGTTCATGTGATTCGTGTGTTTTTGTATTTCATTTTTAGTATTCTATCTATTACATGTATAAGAAAAAAATAGTAATTAATACATCCAAAAATCTAAGGAAAATTAACCCTCATAGTATAGATTTCAAATTTTAGTCTATTTTTATCATATTTATTGTGACAAGATGTCCAATAGAATATCCATGGCATTTTACAAATCATGTGTAGAGTCTCCAAGTACACTATGTGGAATGATACAATCATATGTGGAAGGAAGAAACTCATGAGAATGAGTAATATGCTATGATGCACCAAAATCAAGTATCCAACTATCGAAAGTCCACATAAATCTTGAACAAATAAAGCATGTCCTTTACTATATGAAGAAGGTTTGGGAACTACAACTTTGTGTTGCTACATGGCTTCATTAAAAGATTCTAGTTTTAACTAGCATTTGGATTTGTTATGCCCAAGTAACCCACAAAAACTACAAGTTTCACTTGACTTCTTCTTCCTTGTCTTAGAGGAAAACTCATTGGATTTGGAAGATGAAGGAAAACGTTTTGTTTTTGTTGAGGATTATAGGCAAACTCACCTTCTTGAGTATAACCTTTCTTCTATTATACCAAGTTTTGTGATTACATTTCAATGTATAATACATAAGAGCCTAATTCTTAGAGCTAGAAAAAATCTAATTGCATAAGCTTATATTTTTCTTTGGTAAGACACTCACAGAAAAGCTTAAAAGAGTGCATTTTAAATGCATATGTGGATGCATCTGTAGTAGAGTAAACTATAGAAAAAAATACCTAAAAAGGACATTTTAGCTTAGATAGAATTAAAAAATGCACTCATAATCTATTTTGGTTTTTCCAAACCCTTTTAGTTGTGGAAACAGTAACTTGAATTTGGAAAGATAATTTTCATGAATACATGCTCATTACATAGAAGCGATGACAATTTTACTTCCAATTGTAAGGCTCAAAATTCATTGACTTTACCAAATAAGGAAGCCAGTTGTCCCAACTTTCTTTTGGAGTTTGACATATACTAACATGAAAAATCAAACTATATGAAACATGCAAGCCAATCAGACCCAAAGCTTCATCAAGGTCTTTTTTATAGGTAAATCCCTTGATTTCCACAATAAACACTAGTTGAGTATCAACTAAAATTTGCTAAATCTTGTTTGATTGCAACAACCACTACATTTCAAAGTTTCCATATGTGATAATCATAGGGAGTTTGGAGCTCAATAGTCTTTGATTCTGACATTTTATTAGTAGCGAATAAAAAGACACTATATATGTGTCTATAATCTCTATATTATACTAAACATATAGAAAATGGAACCTTAGGCTCAAGCCAAAGAGCTCTAAAAGAAGTATTTATAGCAAATTATTGATTAAAAAACTAAGTGATTTTTGCAAACCATAATACTTAGAAGTGAAAATTTGTGTACAGTTGAGTAGATGAGAACTTCAAGCTTATAGATATAAGGTCTACACAATCACATTTGAGTGTTGGTAGTGTCCAACAAAGAGAAAAAATCCACAATCATATTTTATGAATTTATTTAAATCTCTAATACATTTGTTGAATTGGATACATAAGGAAGAATTGTGTGTAGAAGTGCATATCACCCTTGAATGTTGGGAAATGAGAGAGAAACTAACATTGGGTTGATATGTGTTCATGGTTGAAGACCATACACAAATGACAATTTAACTCTTATAAAAAAACCCATCAACATGTTCTTGGAATTCCCCTCATGTCAAATCAAATCATAAGCACATACCCACAAATCATGTCACAAATAGAGATATACTATCATTAGAGATTCAATTTTACACAAGTTTTCTCCTCAAATTATTTAGCAAGATTTCATAGGATGATGACTTGGGACTCCAACCGCAAAGCTAAATAAATATCCAAATAAATCTATTTGCTTTTAGATGCCATCAAAATGTTTCAACTCATGCCAAAAGTAAATATTAAATATCACGAGGTTATTTTAGATGTCCAAATGAACAATGTTCTAAGAAAAATATCTAAACAATAATATTAAAGCACAACAATTACATACCCAATGGTGTGATGAGGGCTTGAACCAGGGAGTAGACACAAAATCCAATAGAATCTACATACCATCCCACAAAGAAAATGAACCCAATGATGCATATTGATATATGAAGCAGAGAAGATGTGATCTATTATATCTCTACAAGCACTCACATACAAGTTGCAATACCAAATATTGTCTTCCTCGCAATATCACTAAGAAAAAACTAAGGGTGGGTTGCAAAGAAGACTCAGATACCATGAAGATGTTTAAAGAACATCAAGGGAGTAGAAACTATTACAAAATCAAAAAAGCCTTCTACAAGAGAAAATGAAATTGATCTATTAGTTATGTTGTATATTAAATATAAGAGAATTTCTATTGTATATAACAAAGGAAGAGACATTGAAGGAGTTTAGCTCAAGCAGTGGGGCACATGTTTGTGTTCCCAACCATGGTGGGTTCAAATCTTCAAAGACATGTTCTACTTGGTGAAAATTGTGGAAAAAAAATTGTATAAACAAGCTCTATTGGATGGTCCCATAATTATTTCTATTAAAAAAACAATGGAAAAAGCTCAATGTTAACCAAAGATAATTGTCACGGATGGGCAAATAAGCATGTCTATCTAAGCTTACAACTAACAATAATCACTTGAATTAATGAAGAGCACTAACATAATTAGATGTTATATAAAGTTCTATTCTTGTTTTCCTATTAAAAAACTATATATTCTAATAATGATTCCTTACAATAAAAAAATACTAAATTATATGTTTGATTACTTCTTTTAAAACAAATAGCAAAAATAATCATTAATAACTAAGATTCAAAACATAGAGTTCCTAATTTGTCTGGTCACTCAATGTGATTAGACCCCTTGGTTCTGATATTCCTTATTTTAATATTTCATCCATTGCTCTATCTTCTGATATTCCTTATTTTAATATTTCATCCATTGCTCTATCTTTTTTTAGATATATACATAAAAAGAAACAATGAAGTGACCTAATTTGAGAACGAGAAGATAGAAAATGAACTTCCTTAATTTAGTCTCTAATCTCATCCACTAAATAATAAAAAACAAATCCTCAAATATTAAAATTTATTTAACTCCAGGTCTTAAAATCAACATTAAAAACCAATTTAAATATCAACAATTCATTATAATTATTAATTACATAACCAACGCTAATTTATAAACATATATTATAAAACTTTTACCAATTTTTAAAACACTATATTATAATATTTTTTTCCTTATCTTAATTTAATATCAATTTATATTAATTAATTAATGAATTAATTTTTTTTTTCCGTCTTAAACTGTGCTGTAATTATCACAATTGTTTATATTTTTATTACATACAGCTATTTATAAATCTTGTTATAAAACTTTAAAATATTAATATTATTTCGACATTCTATTATAAAACTTACCAATATTAATTACACTTATATCAAAAAACATATCCCTCTATCATAAATGTATTTATCAATTTTATATCAATTATTATTAATTAAATATTTTTTCCCGTTGATAATGTGTTGTTTGTTGCATTTCACTATTAAATTTTATATTTAAAAATTTGATCTCAAATTTATTATTAAAGCTCCAAACAACATTAATTTTTTCCCAAATTTTAACTCATTTCAGTGTAAAATTTACTTTTAATTATAAAATTTTTTTTAATTTATTCAATATTATATTTATAAATTAATGTTAAAATAGTTTTTCATTTAATTATATAATTTTTTCCCTGTTTTTTCTATACATATAATAAATTGAGCATATGTTTAGACAATGGGTCTAGTTAATAATGGAAAACAATTATGGCTTTTCTTCTAATTACACATAAGCTTGGGATATAAATATTTCATGGGTTTTTTTGAATCTTGCAATTAAGGATTATTTTTATTATTAAGATATTTTAAATAAACTCGGATGCAGGTAACACGTTATGGTTTTAATGGATACATTGAAGGATGGCGGCAAGGGGACGGGCCACTTGACTGATGGCGCCCCTCCTCATACCACCCTGAGGCTCCTTCATGACACACAACAGGCAACATTGAATGCAAGTCTGAAGCGGCAAAAAGTCATTTACTGTCTAGATATGGAGGTACCTCGGTTCATTCTTTCACCGTCTCCCTTGCTCCACTGCAACTGCCTGCCTCAAGCCTATGAACCCAGCTTTCGCATTGCAACTGGTCGTCGCTGCTGGTTAGTCTGTTGCGTGGATTTTGGTAATGGGTTTCACCATTCCCGTTCTGGTCTCTGAATTCTAACCTCGGCTCAGAACGACCCCGCTCCCCCTCACAATTCCTCTGTTAGAGCTCCCTCTGTCATTGTCCCTTCTGTCACTGCTCCCTCTGAGCGCTCAGCCAACGATATCAACATGGTGAGACATCGTATAAGAATTCGAAGGGGAGGAACTCAGGGAGGTAGTTCTCTCCCTCCGACTGAGCTGCACCCTGAACGCACTACCTCCTCTCCTTCCCCTGAACTGCATCATCCTCCAAGACATGGGGCGAGTAGATATCCAAGCACAAGAAGTGGGAGGGGTCTGGCTCATTCTTCAGGTGTTGTTCATGGCGATTTTGCTGTCCACTCTGCTAATTTTCCTTTGCCCCTTCATCCCGCTCCCCACTCAACCCAATTCAGGTTCTGTAGCTCCCTGAAGAAGCCTGTCATTACAACAACTATTTCCATCCTCTTCACTGAAGACAATACTCAGACTACCTCTCAGGTAGACAATTCTAACTTGCCGCAAGAGGACGCTCCTAGATGTAGTAATTGCAGAGATACTGGAAAGAATGGGATAGACGAAGACTTCTTCACTTCGCATGGCAGGAACCTCAGTGGCAATCAGCATGGTGAAGGGGGTAGCTCTGCTGCCACGCGCCCCTCTGGTGGTTCAAGTCATGACGGGTCTGCTCTGCATGGTGCATCTAGCTGGCTAGGCAACACCCATTTGACGGATGAGTCACATGGCGGAGGTGGGGAGCCACAAGGTAGCATGTCAAGGAACGAGGCGAATGAGTGGGCATGCCCAATCATCGAGGAACCCATCCCGGATGAATTCAACTAGGTTGACGTGGCTTCCAAGGGTCTGGATGTGACGGCCAAGGATATGGACGTGGCTGTCAGGGGTTCGGACGTGGCTACCTGGTGTTAGGACATGGCTTCCAGGTGTTTTCTGTCTAGTCTTTTTGTTTTTGTTAGTTTTGGTTGGAATCTGCTCTCCTATCTAGACTTTATGTCAGGGCATCACCTCATTGTTTCTTTTGTGGGTTTTGGACTCAAGAATTGATACCATTTTTGGTTTTCATGCTCTCTGTGGACTAGTTTCCCCAATGTTTGGGCAGTCCAGATTTTGTTGAATCTCTATGATAAACTTGGTTGAGGCTTCGTTCTCTCTGTAATTTTTTATACATATTAAGAGATTATCTTTACTTAGAATATATATATATATATGTTAAATAAGCCAAGGAATATAATTCTATATAGTATTTAAGTTTATATAGACATCGTCAATTCTTTATCTTTAACAATTATTAATAACATATAAGTTTATAAAAAAAACCTTTATTTGTCTATATTGGACAATTATGCGGACATGTACATAGGAGAAAAAAGGATGAAGTGACCTATTATTTAAAAATAAAGAATAAAGATTGGAGAATGGAATTTCTTAATTCAATTTCTTTTATCATTCACTACATAACCAAAAACAAATCCTCGAATATTTGAATATATTTAATTTTATATTTTAGTGTCAAACTAATTTAAATATCAATAATTTATGATAATTATTATTTTTTTGTTAAAGTTTATTTTGAAAATATATATATATTTTTATTTTTTTAGGTAATGTAATTTTTAAGACGATTGGGATGTATAACGTGTGGCTTGAGTAGCTATGATCTAGGGGTATCTAGGTCATCAAAAACACTCGAAGATCACATCGAGACTAAGACACAACAACGCTTAGCATAGCTAGATTTTTGCCCACAAAAACAACCCTTAGTATAGCTAGATTTTTTCTCACAAAATTTTGGACCAATAATCTTTTCACCACAAAATACCTTAACAGAACGTCCAATTACCATCTATTCTACACCCACCGAACATAAAACTTTAAAAATATTAATAAATTAAATTATAAATATTTTTTAATTATTAATATAATAAAAAATTATTATTCATGACTTTGAATATAATGAAACAACTCAAAAATTTTTACCATATAAAAATTACTCAAACAAACTCAAAATAAATAATAAAATTGTTTTAACAAATTAAATAAATCACTTTATAAATATATATTTTTTTAATCATAAATTTGATATCAATTTAATATTAATAATTTAAATTATAAAATAATTTTCTTTCCATTATTAAGTTATTATAATTTTAAAATATTATAAACTATTAAAATTTTTATATCTAATAAACATTGATTAGTAAAATTCAATAACAAGAATTTGTTTCCAATTTATATACATCTTATAAATTCATAGATTAAATTTATTTTTTTAATCATATATATTGTAAATTTCCATAATAATGTTTTAAAAATAAATTTATTCAATTTAATTATATAAAAGTTTCTCTGCATTTTACTTTTACCTTTTATGAATGGATTCTTTTACAGTTAATTTGAAATTATATTACTTCAAACAGACTTTATACAAAATCAGGGATTGTTGTTTGAGTTGAGTCTATTACAGTCTATGACAATGGAAACCAATACTGTTAACGATGGACAATAGGTTAAGTCTATCAAAATGATAAGGATTATAATTGTTAAGTTCAAGACAACTGAAATTAATTGAACTACTAAAAGTGAAAACATAAGCTAGGTGGCTAAATATGACATCAAGTATCTAATAAAGTGATTGGGGTCGAGCATTAGTACCTGTTGGTGCTGGAGGTTTTTGGCCACATTAGAGATGACCTTCTATGTGAGCTAGTAGTGCATCCAAACTAGCAAGACAATAATTTTCTTTTGTAGGTAAGCATATCTAAATTATATTAACTGAACAAAATGTACAATATTTATAACCAAGAGGTTCATCTTTGGCTCAAGATGAGGAAACCAAAAAGAAAAATCAAAATTTCTCTACCCCTGAAAGGGGAAACCAAAGCGTACAACTTCAAATTGTTTCTCAAAAAAGTATAGCCATACAAATTACATAGGAGGGTTGAGCCTCACGATGTCTAGATAGTAACCTGAGAGGTGGTGGTAGCTGTGAATTGCAACAAAATTGGGGTATCCTCAGTCCCCAACTTGGCACTTATGGGCCAAGCAAAAGGTGTGTTGTCTCACTGATGGCTACTGAGCCAAATCGAGATTTTTTTTTGCATTCCATAGAACAAAAATAAGGAGAGAGAACCAACCTAGTGTTGATCAAGTGGTTGATAGATAACGCATGTCGTTGTGAAGCCAAACTCATGCAGAACTGGAGCCACCATAAGCTTGACAGCTGCCACGAGCCTAAACCGAACTGGTAGCCTCTAGGATCTCCTCCACAATGAAACACCCCTATGGGATGGGCCAAGGGGGGGTGGGGTGCGGGGGGCTTCAATCACCAGCAGGCGAGAAAGGGGCATAAAGGGAAGTGGAGGAGCTTTGCGATAGGGGGGAGGGGACGAACTAGCTAGAGGGGAGTGCGCGAGAGACACAATAGGGGAAGGGGCGTTGGGAGGTTAGTCGATATCCAAGTCTTTGGCCAAATGCTTCAGGGAGGAGGACCAGTGGCTGAAGAGCATTGAGAGCTCAACAACTCGGTTGGTGGCCTTGGTTTTAGCTTCTTCCTTGCCCTTTAGCTATGTGGCCAGGAGGTTGCAGAGGGCCCAGTGGGACGAACGTCCACAATAGGTCTCCTCTTCTCCCATGGCCACCACCTTTCTGTGAATGCGATCAAGTATGTTGTGGTCAAACAAAGTGGCAATTGAGGTGTTGTCCAGGGTGGTTGGGGGTTGCCCATGACCTTTGCCCTGACCTGGGAAATGACCTCTCCCTTTTTCACTGCTCATGAGTGGGATGCAAGGGAAATGAGGTGTGGTGATGAGGTTAGATGGAGGGGTGAGGATCATGAGAGTAGGCAACCAGAGGAAAATAGCAAGGAGACCAGGTTGTTGTGGGATAAAGAGCCTCGATCGACGGGATAGTACGCGTACTTCAAGGAGAGGGGTCGGGTGGAGTGATGGTTCTAGATGTTTTCCATGTGACAAAGGGCTTTTCCACATGCAAGTAGTTGTCATCTTGCAAGGGAGATCTCCCTTAGGTCACCTGGATTTAGGGTCAGAGGTCTCGTTGTGCCAATTGTAAGCATTGGGGGACTAGTATGGGAGGGCCTCTGAGGCAGGAGACCAACATGCCAAAGATTGATGATCATTAATGCCTTTGTTGGCCAGAAAGTCACCAAGGCGTTGGCTTTTAGTTTGACATGCAAGAATATAATGACTTCTTGGCGAGCCAAGATGTGAGCTAGATGCTAAATGTGGTAGTCAATGTGCCATCTAAGGGTCTGATTTGTTTAAGGAGAGACATTGGTGATTCTGATGGCCATTTTGATTATAATTTGAGTCTCCTTTCGCGATAAGAGGGAGAATATGATCGCTTTGAGGGACTCGAATTCCTGCTATGAGTGCCTTGATTTATGCCACATTGTTGCTTTTGAATCTGATGTGACCCATGTAGATTTGAACAATCTGGCCTGCATGGTCTCTGAGAACTCCTTAAAAGTCAAAATTTCCAGGGTTTCCCTGAGAGAATCCATCAAAATTGAGGTTGAAATGGAGGGAACGAGGAGGACACCAGGAGGATAGGGAGGGAAAAGATAGGAGGGGGAGGCTAGTAAAGGATGGGGGGTTTTAGGTTCTACCAATTGAGAATTTATTTTTCTGAAGGGGGGACACGATAATATTGGGTGGTCCAATTAATGAGATCAGTGGATTCCTCCAAGTGCTTGTGCATAAGATTTCATACTCCCTCCGAAGGTTTATGAGTGTTGTTGAAAATGTATTGATTACGTTCTTTCCATATTTCCCATGACAGAAAGAGAGGAGCCACGTTCAAAATGTAGAATAGGAAGGGGTTGACATGGAGGAGGTTGGCCAATTTTTTAAATATTTGACTATGCATTCATTTTCCTTGATGGATCTAAGGAAATCATGCTCAAATTTATGCCATGGTTTCTTGGAAAATGGGCATGTGAGGAAGAGGTGGTCTAGATGTTTTGGTCGATCCCCGCATAGGACACACCAGGAGGGCCCGTGAAATCCTTTTTAACTAGGTTGTCCCATGTGAGGACTTTGCATTTGGATAGGAGCCAAAGGAATTTTTTTATTTTTGGCCAGTTGCTGAGGCTCCAGAGCTTGGTCCAAAAGGGTTCTCGAATAGGGAGATCAGGCTGAGTGAGGAGGTTATAAGCTTCTTTGACAAAAAATATTCCTGAGTTTTGGTATCCCCATCACAGTGCATCATTGCCTTCTTTTTTTGTCAATAGTTCTTTTGGAAAATTCTTGTTGGAGGAGGGAGCAAGCCTTGATCATTCTATTCCTCTAAGAAGAGGATATTTTTGGCCTAGGTTTTACTAGTTGGGTCACCAGGGTTGGTCTAGAATTGGGAGATAGAGAGGTGACCAGTGTTGAGGGTGTGAGCCTAGCTGAGATGGGTGGGTAGAATGGAGACTACGATTGGTTGTTTCTACCAAGAGTTATTCCAGAAGTCTACCCAACGCCCATCTCAAACTTCCCAAAAGCTGTGAAGTTGTATCAAGTGCCTGTTTTGATTGGCTAGCTACCAAATCAGAGAGCCCGTGGAGGTGTGAGATAATCATATTACTTCTTGTTGAGGCTGATCACCTGCATATTTGGAGTGCTAGAGCCTAACCCAAGGTTCTTGTTTTTTATTGATCCATTTCCACCAAATCTTGGCACCCATGACGCTATTAAATTTTTCAGGATCATGGATTCCCAACCCACCAAAAGATTTTGGAAGACATATGGTGTCCCATTTAAAGAAGGAGTGTTGAATTTTCCTGATTGATTTAAGGACCGATTTGGGGGCATCTAGGACTGAAAAAAGGTAGAGGGGCATAACTTGAAGAACAAATTTGAGGAGAATGATCCAGCTAGTTAGGTTGAGAGCGTTGTGGGTCTAGCAATTGAGTTTGGAGGCAAGCTTGTTTAAGAGGTCCCTCCATGAGGAGTGCTCGATAGTAGAGTTTGTGAAGGGAGATCGAAGGTGTTTAGATGGGAGGGAGGCAATGGAAAAACAAAGGATGCACTGGATGTTCCTCAAGGTGATGATGGGGGTGTTGAAGAAGAATATTTGGGATCTGTGAAGGTTAATGTCAGTACCTGAAGCCAGGGAGAAGAAGTTGAGTATGGATTTTATCTCCCTGGCTTCTTGCACTGAAGCGTGGTTCATAAGGAGAGTATCATCGACAAATTGTTGGTGGGTGTGAATAGAATCGTTGTGGATAGTGAGGCATTGGAGGGTAACTTTGGCTTTTGCAGCGAGAATGGAGAGTCCTAGGCCTTCATCCATGAGGATGAAGAGAAATGGGGAAAGGGAGTCTCCTAGTCTGATACCTCTTGAGCGGAGAAAGGTGTTGGAAGGGGTGTCATTGACCAGGATGGAAAAGAAGGGGGAGGTAATAAGCGACATGACCCACTAAGTCCATTGAGTGTAGAAACTAAAATATCGAAGGGTGCTTTCAATATAATTCCAATTTAGTTTGTCAAAAGCTTTGAACATGTCTAACTTTGGCAAAATGTTAGGTTTCTTAAGAGATTTGAGGGAGTGAATGTGCTCATGGGCTAGAATGATGCCTTCAAGGATTTGCCTTCCTTCAACATAGTTGGATTGCTCGTGGGAGATGAGAAGGGGGAGGACGGGTTTGAGCCTATTGGCTATGATTTTGGATGTTATTTTGTAGATGACATTGCACAAGGCTAGAGGTTTATACTTACCTAGCAAAGTCGCATTGTCCTCCTCAAGGATGAGCGTGAGGAAGGTAGCATTGAGGGCTTGGAGAATGGATCTTGTAGTTCTGGACTCTTCCACAATGTCATGGACCTCATTACCAAGAAAAGGCCAACATTTCTTGAAGAAGGATAATGTGAAGTCATCCAGTCCAAAGGCCTTATTGTCTACCATTTGAGAAATGGATTCTTGGACCTCAGCTTCTAACATAAGTCTCATAAGGGCTACATTATTATCATTAGTGACTAGTTGAGGGATGTTATCTATAATTTTAGAGATTGCTTCCCTTCTCTGTATGGGGGGATCTTAGAGCATGCTGGAGAAGTGGTTTACTAGCTCCTATTCAATTTCCTCATGCATCTCCACTATGGCACTTGATTCCTTTCTTAGGAGGGAGATCATGTTGTTAGCTCTATGTTGGATGGTTGATTTGTGGAAGAAGGAGGTGTTATGATATCCTTATTTGATCCAATGGATTCTAGATTTTTGTTTCCAGTAGATTTATTCCTGCTTATATCGAGCCTCAATTTATTGGGAGAAGTGGGCTTCTTGAGCATTAGTGGCTTCATAACACCCATGGATGATGGTTTCTTATTATAAAGAGGCCATAGATTTTTCAAGATCTTATTTCTCCTTAAATATGTTTATGAACTCCTCCTTGTTCCATTTCCAGATGAAGAGCTTGATTTGTTTGAGTTTCTGCTAGAAAACAAACATTTTGGAGCCCTAGAAGTGGCTGATCCCTTTCCACCAGCCTTCAATTTTGGACATGAGGTTAGGGTCAGTGAGCCAGAAGTGTTCAAACCTAAAGGGCTTCCTCATATGTTTGTCGTAAATTCTGTAAGAGAGGTCGATGGGCTAGTGGTATGAGCCAGAGGAAGGGAGAATAACAATGGAGAGCTCAATACCTAAAACTCGAAGATCCTCAGAGACTAGGAATCTATGATGGCGACTAGATATTTGGGCAAGGCAGCCTCATTTGATGTTTCAGGAGTAAAGGCCGTTGGTGATTTTGACATCAACTAATTTGTAATCCTCAATGAAAGGTTAGAAAATCTCAAAGTCTTGATCAAGTTGTCTGAGTCCTCCTTTTTTCTCCTGAAGAGAGGTGATAATGTTGAAGTCTCCTACTATGATCCAACTTGAGGGGTTGATATGATTCTTCAGGGAGGAAAGGTTCTTAAGCATTTCAAGTTTTTTGGAAGGGGCATGAGGCCCATAAACATTGGATACAGTACCTCGAAGATTGGTTCCTAAGAGGTGGAAAGAGAAGGAGAGAATGACGGGGTGGAAAGAGAGGGGTTCCATACCTATAATGGTAGGGTTCCAGGTGATATCGAGGCCTCTAAAAGCACCTTCTGCATCCACTACCAATATTTTCGCCTGTCTCTAGATATTGGATATTAAGGTTGAAAAGTTTGCACTAGTACATTTTTTTTCTTGGATGAGCAATATGGTAGGAAGGTCCTCTTAGATCTTCCTACGAAGAGGATGATGCTTCGACAGGTTTTTCAAGCCCTTGATATTCATGAGATAATATTTATGAGGAGAGGTTTGTTTGGGTGGAGTAGATCCCATATATTCACTTGTATTGACTTAATTCCACCAATTTGCGCCCAAGGGTTTCCAACCTCTGTATTGTATATTTCCTCCCTCATTTCTTGAAATCCTTTCCACTCTTCTTATCATCCTTTTTGGTAATAGTTTGCACTCTGAGCTGCAATTTTTCTTTTTCTTTCTTGAGGGAAACCACTAGGAGGTGAATCTACTTGTCAGGAATTGACTTAGTTACATTCCAATGACAGACATATTGAATGGCTATTAGGTCAAGACCTCCTAGGTGTTGGAAGAATCACCGCACCTCTATAGAATCTGTAATTTCCACCCTGGGGATCCTAGTTACCGGTTTGGAATGTTTACCAATACCTGTGGGTTTTGGTGTAACGACAAACCTCCACATGGTATCGAAGCTTGGACGTAGGTTCGATTCCCCCGAGTTGCATTTGAAGGGGGGTGTTGGAACAATCATCACACCTCTATAGAATCTGTAATTTCCACCCCGGGGATCCTAGTTACCGGTTTGGAATGTTTAACAATACCTGTGGGTTTTGGTGTAACGGAAAACCTCCACACTAGCTCAGCAAAATCCTCATCTTCTATCAGAAGCATCATCTTCATAAAGTTGCAGGTCTTTTGGGTCTGGGTTGCCCATGGGCTTCAACCTTTTTCCTTTTCCCGAGGCCGCTTGCGGCTCTTCCATTGTGTTGGGCCTCTCTATTGCTTGTCCGAAGGCACTGGCAATGTTGTCTTCTGTGAGGTTCTCAAGAACTTTGAAGTTGTTGTTGGAAGAGGGTTGGCTGGTTTTCGTGGCTTGGCCTTTTTTCTTCATGTTCATTCATTTCGTTGGTGCTTTGGTGAATCCTTCCCCATCTGTTGGAACGCTGGTGTTGGATTGGGGCTTGGGATCATTGAGGGGGAAATCCGTGAAGAGATGGCCAAGCTTATGGTATTTTCTGCATTTGGATGACACATGTTCATAATCCAACATGTGAAACAAGTCCCTATCTTGCGATTCTAAAGATATGACTTTTGGTAGGGAGCCTGATATGTCCATATAAAGACACATTCATGTGTATGTAGCATAAAATCCTTGGCAAGTCTTTTTAGAGAGGAAAACAAACTTTTTTAGGTTGTTCCCAATGCCATAGAGGGTATCAGGGTCCCAATATTCATATGGGAGGGAGGAGGTGAACCCAAACCAGAGCCCAGGAGAAATCCTCCTTGTCTAGGATGAAGCAAGGAGTAAATTGCCTCATGTAGAGCCCTGCCGATTTGACAAAGTAGGAGCCGCCTTCCATAACAGACTTGAGGTCATCTTGGTGGGTGAAAATAATAGTGAAGAAACCCTTAGGTTCTAGTTTGAAATCATAGTGAGATTTTGGCTTCCACTTGAGGGAAATCCATTGGAGGAGGGTTTTTCAGTGGACCAAACCCATATAAATTTGTAGATCAGTGCATGGTCCTACATTTGCTGAATGTTGTTGTTTAATCTGGTCGAAGGAATGTGCAGCTTAGGAATCTTGTCTGACTTGGCTTTGCAGGTGCTCGCGGTCCTTTGCATTGGTTCTAGGTTGTCAAGAGTTTCCAACATGATTGCATGAGTGGTTTTGTCATTTAACAGTCTGTCCTTGGCGACATTTAGAGTGAGTTTAGAGGGGGGCAGATCAGGGGTAGCGACAGCTGACTCGAGATTCTAGGGAATGGAGGAGCTTGGGGCTCCTCCCCCAACTTTTTCCATGATCATTGTGCTCAGTCACCATCAGAGTTGGAGGCTTTGGTAGGTGATGGAAGAAGTTGTAGAGGTGAATGGGGATCACAGGCCGCCAAAGAGGGGAGCACAATGCAACAGTCGTTGACTAGGGTTCTCCAATTACAAAGTTAAATTATAACAGGACAAGAATGTTGGTGGCTTTGAACTTATTTAATTTCATTCAAGAAGGAAATAATGTCATTGTGGTCTTCATGTTTTTCCTTCAGGACCCTTCCCAAGAGTGTCTTCATTTGCTAGTGGGGGATAATGGAGTTCAAATTTTGGCTCCATCTTCCCCTGGTATGTCAAGGATCAAGAACCCAATTGGCTACTTCAACCTGAATTTCAGAGTTTAAGTAGGCTTGGTGGTCATTAGTGGTCAAGTCTTCAAGTTGAGGAATTTCCTCTTGGATTTCTGAAGGAGTGGAGGAGTGAAAAATGGTTGCATTGTTTTGTGCTTGGGATTAGGCTTGCAACCCACCTTAGGGGCCTTTGCCACCAAACTTGGTAGCAACACATCCTCTACCAAGGCATGTTGTGTTGGATTACCAAGAACAAAAATGAGGACACCCCCCAAAGAACGGAGAAACTAGGGAGACCGTAAAAGAGAGAATAGAGTGAAAGTAAAGCCTAATCAAACTTGAGTTGCCAAGGGAGCCTAGAGTGGTTTCTTCTGAGATTGAACAACTAATGGAAAGAGAGGAAAGGACTTTAGGCAAGGTCAAATAACCACAAAGAACCAAGAATACCAAAACCAATGCACACCACCATTGTACTATGAACACTATATGCCAGTAGCCACTAAACAAGAGCTAAACAATTGAAAGAGTTGAAAAAATCAAAGAGATCAGACATAGGATGAATTTCCCAGAATTGGTCATCCCACTGGGCTTGAACTTGTGTTACAATGAGGATGAATTGTTGCTTGTCGCCACCCTCCCTTACTCAAACTATTGTCGTAGTAGCTGCCAATATCCTAGAGGTCACCTCCACTACTATCCTTGACCTTCTCCCCTCATAAATGCTCAACAACTAGTGCATGCATTGGAGGTCAACATCCAGGGGGTCAGGACCTCCTTGAATTACTATTCGCAAAGAGCCTTTGCCATGGTAATAAGTTGTCTTTTGAATCAGCGTTGAAACACATAACTTGTCGCACTACTAAGCAGTGACAGTTGGGGTTGAGCCTCACAAAGCAAGCTATGTGGGTGAATTGCCCCACATGCGGCGAGGGGATGTCACATATACACTAGTTAAACACAAAACCAAGATCTCTTGGCCTAGAGTGCTCAGAGGAAGAGTAAGTTGTCATATAATTGTGAAAAAAACAAATTATTATTTACATATATGAATACATAAGATGAAATAACCAGAACACCCCTGTTAAATGCAATAAAAAACTGTGAAATAATGGACTCCCCTCCTCTATTAACATAAATTCCAACACTCCAATAAAAAAATAACTAATTATTATTAATAAAATCCCATCTTCCAATCCTCCCGTGAATTTGAACATGTTCCGACCTACAGAAAATTACCTTACACAAAATTACCTTAACCCCCAAGGAACAAAGATAAAATTAACCTAAAATTGCACAGAGAAGAGATGCTCGGAAGGCCAACCAAATTACGTGTGAATCAAGGACTCCTTAAAATCCTTAACATGCTCCCACCGTTCTTGACATTAATGTCGTGTGGCCCCCTCGAATTCACAAAATCTTTAAGATATGATATTTGAGGCCTTTTATTAAAAATAATATAATATACTTCAATCTCAATATTCAGTAGTATCCGTGTGTGGTCGCAAAGGACAAAAGAGCTCATACGTGGTAGGTGCAGTTTTATTATAATAATGTAAATTACTAAATTCAAGTAATTGAAATGGAAGTTGTCTATAATGTGCCTTTTTGAAAGTCTTTTTGGTCGGTTTTTCCGGTCAAAATTTGGCAGTAATTTATTGGAAACGCAAGTTTGATAGCTAGTTTCTGCACAATCAAAACGTCCCAAGGGTTTTTCAAGGTGCTGAATCCAAATATGCAGTTAAAAAACCCATTTTAACTGCAACAAATTAAGATTTAATCTCAATTTCTTTCGCCGGATTCCGTCACCGGAATCTCCAAAAAATCGCATTATAGACAACTCCATTGAAATGACACGGCCACTTCTCCATTCACAATTTTCAACGCTACTCAAGTTGATTATTACTTTAGTCAAAAGAATTATTCATGAACTCTAAGTTATATATATATATATATAAGAGGTATATTCATTATTTAAAAAAAATAATATTTGTACATTGTATATGGGTTTGGTATTTGTATGAGATGTGTTAAAGTGTCATACAAAAGTTGATGGATTTAAGTGATAGGAACAAGTCACACATTCAGCTATACAAATTGAACTATATAAATAATTCATTCAAACATGGTATATTAAATTATAAGTGGCATATCATTAATAATTAGGCAACACATGTCATTGATATAACCTAACCAATGTAATTAATTGATGCATTTAAACATTACAAATAAATTAAATGTTTGAAATGATATATGGATTTTACATATTCATAATTTTTTAACATTTATTAAGATATATGATATTTTGCTATTTTTTATATGATGGATATACGTACAACATTCTCTCACATGATTGTGTTAGCTATGTCAATGGTGTGGATGGGAAGTTTAGCATGTGTTAGGTACATATGCATGATGAATGACATATACAAACATCAACACACTTGTATGAATGATTAACATATCATAAGCAATGCATTATACGATACACAAATAAGAATCACACTTAAGTAATGCATTCAAGTAATGTACATAAAAAACAATATTATATTGTCATTGACACATCATTTGGGACACATAAGTAATACATGAAAGTAACACACTTAAGCGACCCACATTAAGTGACAAAAATTAAATGTGTGCATATTTTGTTAGCAAGGATCAGCTTCCACATTGATGTCTATGTGCAATGTGTATAGCGGTTTGGTTTAGGTGCATTTATGTGCAATGTGTATAGCGGTTTGGTTTGGTTTAGGATCTCTATAGTTCTAACATGATAACGTGCATAGTGGTTTGGTTCAGGGGCATTTAGGATCTTTATAGTTCTAACATGATTATGCATTTGATGAGAACTATTACCTTAAGAACTCTAGCTTTAAAAAAAATCTCTAATTTGCTTTAAAAAACTATAAAATAATCTTAAAAAAGAAAAATGATGCTACCAATACCATTTTTTAGGTTTAAAATTATATTATTTTTAAAATATGTTGATATTATAGTAGCTCTAATATCACTTTATTTTTTTGCAAATAATTTTTTCCATCTATGTAATAATAGTAAAGTATTATAAGTAATGATTTTCACTTATATTATAAATATTGTCATTACAATATCACCCTATAAAGATGTATAATTTTTATTTTTTTTTTCATTTTTAATTATTTTTTAAGAAATGCATCTACAATATGTTACTTCTTACCCCTTTCTACACCCACCCCTAAATGGAATATCATGTATAAGTTCAAAATCTATTTTTTGAGCTAGTTGATCTCTTTTGACAAATATTTTATTTAACCAAAAAAAAAATTAAAATATTTGAGACAACTATTCAAACACATTCAAGAATTCAAAGATACCTTCAAAACCTATGTTATTTATGGATGAATACTTGGATGAAGATGTACATGACCTATATTCCTCTCTAATATCAATTGATGCACCATTTGATTCTTCACGTACACCAAAAATTTCAAGTTAATTGTCTTCTAGATTTATGAAATTGTTCATTGAACTCCTATTTTTCAACTATTCTCATGGCAACAACTTCTTGATAATCTATGTAGTCATGTAATGAAGAATGCCTCTTTTTGTGAAGTTGATGTCATAAGTAAGTATGGAATGTTAGGACTCTGGACACCACATATCTCCACAATGGTATGATATTGTCCACTTTGGGCCTAAGCCCTCATGGATTTGCTTTTGGACTTACCCCAAAAGGCCTCATACCAATGGAGATATTTATCCATCCTTATATACCCATGATCCTCCCCACTTCTAGTCAATGTGGGACTTTGGTCGTATACCCAACAATCCTCCCCTCGAAAAAAGGACCATCGAGCCTCCCCTCAAATGATTATCCATCTGTCCACTCTCTACCAACCAGGGTTCTCCGCTCCAATGCGTTGGAAGCACACGC
>APFE030817272.1:0-13536 GCA_000404065.3 Pinus taeda | reverse complement strand
CAGGCCATGGTAGAAGGGACTTTTTGGGAATCCTATTGTTGGATGGATGATAGTTTGTGAAGGCAGTGACTACGAAGCTATAGTGAGTTTGGTGAGGTAGAGGGTTTTAGAGAGGGGACTCTTGAGCTACGGTTGCTCTCCTCTGCCAACTAGACTCTTCCTCCAGTGTACAACCCCATTGCAGCTTAGGGGTCCGCGAGGAAGAAGAGTACCCAAGGAGTAGGTTGGGAGGTTAACCGGTGGGTCTCGTTCGGATCAAGTGCGGCATCATATACTCACAGATGGACCAGCGACAAGGAATTACCCACAACAACCGATCAAGCGAAATTGCGCCTCTCTGGTGTACGGTACATGTGTATTTCATTATTACTTGATCTTAGATTTAAAGCATATAATGTGGTGTTATTTCCTGAATGAACGTCAGTGATGTATGTGTTGATTAAATTGAAATCTTATTGTGTTTGTTTTCCAGTTGTAATTGTTGTGTTAAAAAAATAAAAATAAAAAAAATTAGCTGGGACATTTCACTGTTTTAGTTGGGTCGTTTCAGCCTATAACATTGATGCTTCTCCCCCTCCAGGACCTATCTCTGCATTTAGTTTAGGTATTAGCCTTCATGCTCTCATTTTTTCTTGCATCTATGTGTGGCCATTGGCCTCTCTTCTCTGTTAGCTCAACCATCCTAATTCAACTTCTTACAATATTTGGGCTTACCACTACTATTCTCAACATTGTAAGATTATGTTTTTCTTGCTAGTCGATGGGAGGGACTCTAAGAGTCTCCTTTGCACCAACGGTAATTCACAACTTTTAGTGTGGCTTTCTTGGTCTTACATCATTCAACCTTAGAGAATTTTATTCTCTAGGTCATCTCCTCCACCAATGATGCTTCCAAAGGGAAGGAAACAACTACGCAAGCTAAGTTGTGTCCCTCTCTCTTTGTCCGCAAAATTTGTAGCTATAAGACTCCAAATGTGGTACCTTTATTTCATGTTTATGGTCCTCCCTCCTAGTTTACTATTCTTTCCTCCTTTTTGTTTTCTTCTTGGGTGTCTTACTAGGATAACCTTTTTCGATAAGATAAAATTCTTAGGATTGTTATCACCATGCTAGGGACTCGCACAACTTATGTTGGTTTAGGATTCTATACATAGAGATTGGCCTCCCTACTTCTAGTTCCGTGCGTTAGTCACTCTAAACCCAATCCTAATGGACCACCTCATTCTATGTTTAGGACCTCTGCCCCTTTTACTAGGTCATCTTTCTCTCCCTCCTCCAGAAGTCAAGCATATCATGCCAACGGGCATGAGTACATCAGGGTGTGACCTATTATTAGGAGAGGGGTGAACCTAACCTTAAATATGAACTAAAATATCTGCTACTAGGTAAAAAGACGCCACTCCATAGGAAATTCATATGGAAATTAGCATGTTGGAATGACAATTTGTTAAGGAACGATGCATGCCCATAAATTGTAGGTGCTAGCAAATGTAGCAAAATTGGTACCTAATGCAAGCCAAAGTCAAGGGATATATAGCCTGTACATGTACAAAGTGGACGTTTACTAGCATATTGAACTTATTCTTATTAGGGCACTCATGCACTGCAACACTACCTCAAATGACACGTTACTCTCCATAGAGCACATGCAATGACAATTAGCTTCTATGGACATATCGCTAGATAGAATTGAAAAACAATTAAGCATTAGACAAGACCAAAGACGCTCCCCTCGCAGCAAAAAGGAATGCATTCAAGTTGAGGCCACCAATGCTGATCCCATCTTCTGAAAATTTCAAGTACCTTCATTTTAGTTCCATGTCTGATTTTTGTACACATATGTTTTTAAAGACCCATGAGGTTTTAATACTATTTCTAGGCTTCTATTTTGGCCAAAAAGGTTAGGTTTCATACAAAACAAATTATGAAAAACATATTTCTAGCATTTGGTGAAGACTATCTAATACCAAACCAATCAAACTTTAAGTTCTAACCCTTGTTTACATAAACTACAAAAAAAACTATTGTATTTATTATTATTGCTAATATTACTATTATAAGTTAAATGTTATTAGTATTACAATTAATGTATAAATATTGAAATCAATAGGATTGATATTACAATGTATTCCTAATAACTAATAATAATGAATAATTCTACCGCATGATTATGTCAAACAATCAACCATAAAAAATGCATCTATTTATATTTGTAATGCAATATTATGTTTAATATTATTATTAATGTTTTGTAATATTATTATTAATAATAATGTTTTAGTTAAATGAGCATTATATTTTGATAACAACTCTATTATATAGTGTATTTAATGATGTTATAATACTATTGTTTTTAATATTAAATTATTAATAATTATAATATATTAATATATTTGCAATATGTTTCTAAATAAAATAATTCGATCTATTGTATTTGAATAGATTATACCAATACCCGCAGCCGCTTTAAAATTACATACATTGTCTCCTCGATCAAGCTGCTTATTTTTGTGGATGGTCCGCACAAATTTTGTGTTATGTTTCTGAAATTGGATGAGCATCCATCCTTCCCTTACATTAATTCATGTTAATGCACCTGGTACACAACTGTTCCTCTTAATGCATGCATAGAAGCTTTCTGAACTCTCTGAACTTGGTTGTTTCAATTGGCTCAATCGTTTTTATACAAAAGGCAGACAACTCATTTAACAAGTAACATAGTAGATGTATAATAATATTTGGTAAATGTGAAAATATCAGCATAAATTTAAAAAACATAATAAAAGTATTAGTCAAAACTCCATATGAAGATATGTAAACTATCATATGAAAGAGAAATTAATTATTATAATTAAAAGATACAATAAATGAATGAGTGAAAACTCCATATCAACATATGTAAACTATCTCATTAAAGACAGATTAATTATTATAATTAAAAGAGAGATTAATGTGCACTTTTAATAGGAGGATACGTGTGAATGTAAACAGAAACCAGTTGACAGTCATGTTCACCACCCGAGAGTTGTGAACGCAGTAGAAAACGAAGATGCATGCGCTGGTATATGCCGAAGTTCCTTTTTCGTAGAGTCGGTCTGATCTCGCTAGATGTTCTTACAGGTACGTACAAAGTAAGATTTATTGTTAGCTTGACTAAGACACTTCGCCTCAAATTCGCTAAGATTTATTGTTAGCTTTCATGTAAGTGAACGATAAAAAAAGACGTAGATTCTTTCGATGCAGAGATGGATTTATTCGTCCAAACGAAATTTACAATATATGCCCGATTGCTTTAACACACTTGTTTCAGGAATTCCATTAACCTCAATGATGGCCTCCTCATCCAGCTTAAGCTCGCCCTCCCTTGTTTGGAAAGAAATGGGCAGGACCAGTGTTTTCACGCGATATAAATTGAATATATAAAGCACGCGGGTTGCTTGAGACTACCACATGAAATCAAAGCAGATGACTAGTTCGTAACTCCGAAGCATACGAAAAAAATCATATTTTAAATCCTTCGTGTTATTATATTTTTTTAATTAAAATGAGCATATGTTTTTAAAAATTTGTGTTGTGATACTTTTGATGAGAAAGAAGAGGAGGACGAAGGATGTGGATATTGATTAATTTATGTGTATATGTGTCCCAGAGAATCATTAAAATCTCAATGCTTATTTATGTGTACAAATATCATTATTAATAAAATCTTTAAAATTTAATACTTATTTATCTCTAAATTTTATGTGGGGCATATTGCCAGATGATTAACAAAATTTTGAAGCTCGTTTGTTAATGCAATGGTTACTAAACTATTAATAAAATCACATCAAAGTATGTCTCCTGAATTTGAAAAAAAAAACCTAAAACACATTATAAAAAAACATATTTTATCAGTAGATCCAAGCTCAGTACTATATATATATATAATCAAGCTTAGTACTAATATATATATATATATATATATATATATATATATATATTACCAGCTTGAAATGTACCTTGCATTTTTCTTTTATTTGATCAGGTTTAAATCCATAACAAACTCAAAATGTCTCCAAGATAGAAACCTGACACAAGTTAAAAATTTACTCAGCTTTTATTATTAGATCTAAGCGTAATACACCATAAATTTGATATATTTTTTTTTACCAGCTTAAAATGTACCCTTCATTTCTCTTTTGTTTCAGCGGGCTGCCGTGGCCTCTATCTTATCCTGGCTCAACAAAGTGATGATGGTATAGATAAGAATTTGACACTAGTCTGACAGGTCGAGGAAAGTGGAGAGAAAGCTAGTTGGACACCACTTTCATATCAGATTTTTCGCGGGCCATGCACCTGGAATTGCAAATCATGAGTGAACCCTGTTAAGATTTTCAATGTTAATTCTTACACTCTTGTTCTGGAAAAACTCCAGACAGCCATGACTAGGAATCTCCCGCGTCCTAATGATTGATAGGGCATAGGACTTTTTGTTTTCATGATTATGTTATTTTGTCCGATTGATTTCATTTCGTCAAAAGTATCCGATATGATTTTTTATGTTTTCTGGAACAATACAAAACCCTTTTTTGTCAAAATTTGCTGAAGATCGCGGATTTATAAAAGTAGAAGAGAAATGGTTTATTATAAAGTAAAAATAATTTCAAACTAAAAACATAAGATAAATTACCGGGTGACCACAAATCATTGGAAACCTGTAAATTCAATAAACAACGCATTTTCTTCCCTATCAAAATCAAATATCGCACTGTTCGATCTTTAATATTTCTCACAAAGCCTACGTCATTCAGCATAAAAACCCATATGCATCCATAGATACTATTGCATCTTGAATATTGCCGATGATATATACATCATTAATTGAGCACGTTTTAAAATGTTATTGTGGAAGTATCGAGGGTATGCATATATTTGGTGTAGAAAATCTTGACATATTGACAGTTTAACACATTTTCTATAGCAAATTAATTGTAATTTTCAATCTTTCTGCGCTGTATTTCAAACATGGTTTTGAGGCTGCGATGTTAAGGTTATAGAAAAAAACATACACACATTTTCTGTTTACAGACTTGAATAATCTTGATGGGAAGATGAACCGAAGATAGAGTGGTTGCATGACCAATGAGGGAATCTTTAAATATCTTACAATTTTAGAAGAAAATTTAAGCAAACAAGACCAACAATAGTTAAGCATCAGTAAGAGATGGATCACTTTACAATTACGAACTTCTGTCTAGAAGAAGCAATAGATCGATCTTTATCATAGTCTTCTAAACTGTTTTCGGAAATAAGTTATATTAAGACTTTTATATTCTAATCGTCTAAGCTGTGCTGAGTCTACTCAGAAGGGCGTGGAATTAGAACGCTTGCCACAACTTTCCTGGGAACTCAAGTAAGAAATCCAGAGACAGAGACATGGGAGTACTAACATTCAGACTATTAGAACTGGAACTGTTGGGAGAATAGAAATATGAAACCTGTGAACCGGCAAGAGATGTCTGTATTTCATGGTCGAATTGGTTAGCAGAGATTGGCGAATACCAGCAGGATAAGCCGGGATTAATATGATCCTCAACGCGTTGCTCTAGTGATAAACAGTTATCACGCTCCAACGTGCTTTCTTCGTTATAAAAATGGTGGCTTTCGATTGTAAAAGTTGCGTCTGGCTTTTCATGCAATTCATACGCAGAGATCACCGACGATTCATCGTCGATATCAAGAAATTTTTTCAAAAAATTAATGTAATCTTGCGCCGATCTATTCTCATCTGTTTGACAACCATCGGTGCTGCATGTTTCCGAGAATGTATTGCCGGCGAACTGCTGATCATCACTTATGTCCTTCCGTACGGAGCACTCAGCTCCTGACGGCACCATCTGGCTCTCTGAATGTTTAAGAGTGGAAAATATGGGAGAACCAGGAATGCAATGCAGAAGCTGTTCATGTGCATGAACAAAAGGTCCCGGCTCGCAGGCTTGGATAAAATCGTTGACATCATAATTATTTTCGATTCTATCCATTCTAGCATAATCGTAAGGTGAATAACTAGAAAGCAGTTGGAAATCATGATCTTCCCGAGAATTATGCATGGCTGGTGAGCTGGATAAAGTATTGTTCACTGCCCCGGGAGTTGTTGGGGTAGTAGAAAAATAACGTGAATGTGCTGCTCTGTCCCTCAGCAGGTTTTTCCGAGACTTACGCTGCGCGAAACGTTTCTTCAGATGAGTGTTCCATAAATTTTTGATCTCGTTGTCTGTTCTCCCGGGCAGGTATGAGGCAATAGTGGACCACCTGCATTTATTGTTATATTGGTAAAACGAATAGACTCCAACATAAAATGAATTCAAAAATACAAAGCGTTTTTGGATATATGAATTAATTCAGCAGAACCGAGATGTCATTTCCCTGATTAGGTTAAAACTACTCACTTATTTCCCAGAATTCCATGAAGCTGAATGATAGTCTGCTCCTCCTCTGCACTGAGACTTCCACGTTTGATGTCAGGTCTCAAATAATTCATCCACCTCAATCGACAACTCTTACCACACCGCATAACTCCTGCACATAGAAAACGGAGACATATTAATACAAGGCTGCTTTAGATATCAATGTTCAAAAACCCTAATATTCATCAAATACCTATAAGAATATGGAGAGTTCTAACCTGCTTGCTTGGGTAGAGCACGCCAATTTCCAAATCCATGTTTCTGAATATAATCAATGAGTTTTCTATCCTCTTCGGAACTCCACGGGCCTTTTCTAACACCCATCATATCGCAGCATGGAGTTCGGCCCATGTTTAGCAGAAGCAATGAAAATTTTATAGCCTAAATAAACCCTTGGATTCACTCGTTCATAAATGTTTTAATCCATGCTAGGTTGCAGATTGCCGGTCTCCTCAAATAGGCCTCTCTCTGCTGACCTTTGCAACGCTATAGAAAATAAAGATGAAGATGTTCGCGAGAAGGTCGTTTTCCACGTTTAATTTTGCTCCTTTGTACAGACGACAGAGTTCTTGAAAATTGTATACAATGATTGGAAAAAGCCGTAACAGCGAGAAAATTTGAGGTCCTATTCTTGCAACCTAGGGTTTGGAGCATTCCAGGCGGCATTTTAGTTCAGTGTGGTTGACAAAGAGAGACCAATTTGATCCCACCAACGTCACATTTTAGTCCCATTATTACGTGTCATCATTACTGGTATGAACCAAAGATAAAAATTGTGATTGGAGCACCTATCTATTTTTCTGGCCGGAAAATACGAGATCTAATTTCAATAAATTATTTGGTGTCATGTGAGAGTCAGGGCAGTAAGTTTTAAAATGATGACTGAGCAGATGTGATTTACAGTATGTTTTAAAATTATGAAGAAAATGTTATGATGTATAGAAATGGGTGCGCATGATAAAATTGCGGAAAGTTCTGAAAGAAAGCGATGGTGTAATCTATAAACAAATCCCAAGTGTCACATGGGGGAAAGAATTGTTCATAATGATTCTTTATGCATTGCATTGAAAATGCCAAGAATAACTCATGAGTTGTAGGACCCTCTATTTCAAAATTCTTACTGTCATCAAGGCATATTTAAAAGTGGTATGAGAGGTATTATTAACTAACCCACTTTACCCAAATGGACATCTTCCATCTCTTCGATGAATATAGTTTGACAATTAAAAAAAAAACAGAACAGAAAAACTGCGGCCCACTTCACATGAGCACGGGACATTTTCTTCGGGTTCCATAAACATAGCTTTCCGTGTACATAAACTGGGATTTTTTTAAAGTTATTTTACATATGATTCATATTCAATTTAAAATAAGTAACTTATTTCGTAGCCACTTTTCCATATCTAGATCATTTTGACATATTTTAATATTTTATTTTATATTATATGAAAAATGATATTTCTATTCCCTTACACAATTAACTCAGATTAGTATTACAAAATAAGAGATTTTAACTTCTTATTTCGAACATCATTTTATAATATTAATTTCTACATACTTTAATGTCATATGAGCGGGAAGTATTATTTTATAACTATATGATAGTTAGGTAGAGGATAAAGTGTATTGAATTTATATTATAAAGTATTTTATATATTGTAGAATTTTGTAATAGCTCTCCATCACCATAATCTTGTTTGGTTAGGTTGCTGGAAAAGAAAATATTGGAATATACAATGTAATTAAATAATTGTTAGAGAATAAATAAATGTAGTGTATGTATTTGGGAATAGGTTATTGAGAGACAAGATTTTTGCTGAAACAAAGAATGAAATTTTACTTTCAAATGAGATTGGGTCAGTGTTCATGATAAGTATTCTAAAGTTAAATTTTAGATTAGTATAATGGATGAGAGTGAAAGACTAAATAAGTTGTTTAGTTAGAGAAAGATGTTAAGTTTGGAAAACTATAAAAGTGATATGGGAAAAAAGGCGAGCTTTTATAGAAAAGCTTAGGCAATGGGATAAGAAAATCCAAGAAAACAAGACGCCACTAAAGGAAACCTTTAAACCTTATCATTAAAGAAAAGTAATAAATACCTGTTAAAGGGATCAACATGGGGTTTTCGATGCTTGGATGGAAAGATCTTCTCAGCTCGAGGTTGAACTAGAGGAAATAGTTGTTGAACTAGAGGAAATAGTTATTGGCTGGGTAGAAATAGGTGTGACAATTCCAAGTACTTCTAGTGTGATGTGAATTAACAGTTATTTTTAACTCTTTTACTAGAATTGTTTGTATTTGAATTTTAAAATCTTGATAATTGTGTTATATGCTATCTTTGTGAAAGCGTGAAACTTAAACGAGTGGTTCGGTAACCGTGATTCTGTGGAGCGAAGAGTTAAGGGCACTACTAGTTATTAACTATTATAATGGATTATTTGAAAACCACGATAAAAAGGAAAATTTGTAGTTGAATAAAGTAGAGTTGATCATTCTAAGGGTTCCAGTTGATATTTCCTGTAGTGTACTCAAGATGGTTCTTTTCCATTATACTATTGTTTGTCAGTCTAAATATTGTTTATTTAATTGCTGTGAATTTTGAACAAAAATAAATCATATTATTTGTGCCTTGCTAAACTATTTAGTATGAACGATGTTATAAATTATGGAATCGTGTACTCGGGATTCTAAACAAAAGAACATAGAGATGCAGATAATATGAGTCGATTTACTGAACCCAATTATAATTTTATAACTTGATTCGTTATTGAAAGTATCAGAGGAGATGGTGTTAATTATACATTATCGAACCCCTGTAGACAAATTTGTTGGAATTTTGAGGTGAATTCCATAACACAAAACATCAGAGAACAACTCTCTGATATGATGGAATTTTCTGCTAAATTCCTTAACAAACAGGCAATACAAAACTGCTCTGTTTCAGCACAAAAACTGATAATTTTGTTTTCTGGACTTGGTGTTGCAGCAACAGGATTCTGCTGTTACAGCAACAGGAAAAACACTCTGTTTTTAATAACACAGAAAAACAGAAAAAATTGCTTTCTGGAATCGGTGTTGCAGCAATGCTGCTCGTGGTGTTGCAGCAACGGAAAAAATACTCTGTTTTTTAATAACACAGAAAAACAGAAAACTGTTTTTGACGCTAAGTCACTTTAAGAAAACTGACGCTTTGTGTAACAACAACTAAAGCAAGGGGCGTCAAATCACTAATAGACTTACAGAGTGAAATCAAAGTGTTTTTGACACTTGTTGTAACAGCAACTGAAAATCAGCAAAACAGTAAACTTGTATTTATAAACTGTAAACAAAACTGATACAGAAAACTTAGCTGTTACAAAAGAGGAACGCTTCAATTCCAGAAATCGATTTTCTCTAACTCAGAAAATCGCAGGTTCAACACTGCTGTGCATTTACAGAAGAGACACTATTCAGTCTTCTAACCTTCTCTCAGAAACAGAACTGTTGTTCTAAAATTTCTTACACTCAGACAGAAAACAGAACTGCTGTGCGTTTTCATTTATAGAAAAAATAACGATCTGAGTTAAACAATAAATTAAACAAAATATCTGCTGATGTTTATCTTTGCATTTATTGCTGAAGAGGCGGTGATGTCTTTCTCGGTGGAAATAAGTCGGTTGTCTACAGGGGATTTAATTCTGAATTTAAAGTTCAAAATATCAGTGGATTTTTGTGGCACCGAACAATCTGAAATTAATTGCTGAAGATCAGATTTCGGTTCTGTATTAATTGTCTGCAGTTGGAATTCAATTCCAACACTCCCCCTTAATTTCTACTGCTGCATACCCAGGCATTTTCTGAAATGATCAAAACCTTTCTTTGGCAATGGTTTTGTCAAGATGTCAGCCAGCTAATCCTCTGTTCTGCAGTGCTGCAAAACAACTTCACCATTGTTAACCAATTCATGTATGAAGTGAAATTTGGTATCTATGTGCTTTGTTCTTTTGTGAAAAACAGAGTTTTTAGACAAAGCTATTGCTGAGCTATTGTCACAGCAAATGGTTGTGCCATTTTCCTGTTCATGACACAAATCTCTGAGAACTCTTCTCATCCACACTGCTTGGCATGCTGCTACTGTTGCTGCCACATACTCTGCCTCTGATGTTGATAAAGCAACAACTGGTTGCTTCTTGGAAGCCCATGAGATGGCTCCCGATCCCATATGAAACACATATCCTAATGTGCTTTTCCTATCATCAACACTTCCAGCCCAATCACTGTCCGTGTAACCTGTCAACATGAAACTTTCAGAAGAGGAGTATAAAATACCAAACCCCTTCGTTCCATTCACATACCTTAGAATCCTCTTGGTTGCCTGCCAATGAGTCTCTTTCGGTCTTTCCATAAATCTGGAGATTAAACTCACAGCATGCATAATGTCCGGCCTAGTTGCAGTCGAGTACATAAGGCTGCCAACTATGCTCTTGTACAATTTTGGATCAAAATCCTTGCTGCTGTCTTCTTTGGTCAATTTCAGCCCCATTACAGTTAGAGTCAGAGCTGCCTTGCTGTTCTGCATGTTAAATCTCTTCAACACTGCTTCTACATATTTATCTTGAGAAATGAAAACACCATTTTCACTTTGGTCTACTTCAATTCCAAGAAAATATCTTAAGAAGCTCAATTCAGTCATTTCAAATTCATTTTTCATGACTGCTTTAAAATCAGCAATGAGAGAAGCATCATTGCTAGTAAAAATCAAATCATCTACATATAAAACAACAATAATAATCTTACCGTCATTTTCTTTTATGTAGAGTGTGGGTTCACCATCACACTTGTCAAGCCCATTCTCAATCAGATAAGCATCTATTCTGTTGTACCATGCTCTTGGAGCTTGCTTCAGCCCATAAAGAGCCTTCTTCAGTCTGCAAACTTTATGCTCTTGGCCAGCGACTTCATAACCAGGAGATTGTTCAACATAAACCTCTTCTTTCAACACTCCATTCAGGAATGCAGATTTAACATCCATCTGATAAATCTTCCATTTGTGTTGTGCTGCAATAGACAACACTGTTCTGACTGTTTCCATCCTTGCTACTGGTGCAAAGGTTTCATCATAGTCTCTACCTTGTTGCTGCTTGTAGCCTTTCACAACAAGTCTTGCTTTGTGCCTGTCAATCTTGCCTTCAGCATTGCTTTTGGTCTTATAGACCCACTTAACTCCAATGACATCTTTGCCTTCAGGGAGGTCCACTAACTCCCATGTTTTACTCTTTTCAATTGCACCAATTTCTTCATTCATTGCTTCAATCCATTTATCTTCATTTACAACATCTTCAAAATGAACTGGGTCATCAACATGACAATACAAAGCGAATAATGAATTCAGACCGGTATTATTACTTACCTCTGCTTGCTCATAAATCTCATTCAGATTTCTGAATCTTGGTCTTCTTGGTGTGCTTGGAGTTCCATCCGAACTTGAGGGTATTTCTGATCCCTGTGGTGTGCTTGGAGAAGCACTTCCTTGATTTCTTAAGGCTGTTCGAATTCCAACTTGTGGTGTGGTTTGCCGAATTTGCTGTGGTGGAGGAGGAACCACCAAGGAAGGATTATTTGCTGCTGTCCCTTCCTGTTCTTCTTCATGAGACACAATTGTCTTCACATTCACTGTCTTTTCTAAACTTCCATCCCAAGCTTCATCTTCAATGAACTGCACATCCCTGCTTACAATCAATTTCTTGGTGGTTGAATTATAGAGTTTGTATGCTTTTGACTCATCACAATAGCCAACAAACACACACTTCTCCCCCTTACTATCAAGCTTTCTCCTTAGCTGATCCGGTACATGTGCATCAGCCACACAACCGAATACTCTCATGTGAGTGACAGTTTGCTTTTGACCACTCCATGCTTCTTCTGGTATTCTGTTCATGACAGCTTTAGTTGGGCATCTATTCAAGATGTAAACTGCGCAAGTGACAGCTTCTGCCCAATACTCATGAGGCAAGTGTTTTGCCTTCAGCATACTCCTGACCATGTCAAGAATGGTCCTATTCTTTCTTTCAGCAACACCGTTTTGCTGAGGTGTATACCTTGCTGTGAACTGTTTTTTTATGCCGTTCTCTCTGCAAAAACGCAGAAAGTCTTGGGAGATGTATTCTCCTCCTCTATCTGTTCTGAGCACTTTGATGTAATGCCCACACTACTTCTCAACAAGAGTTTTGAAGTGGCAGAATTTCTCAAACACTTCACTCTTCTGTTTCAGCATGTACACCCATGTCTTTCTGGTGTAATCATCAATGAAAGTTAAAACATATCTATTTCGACCAAGTGATGGTACTTGCATTGGTCCACACACATCAGAGTGGACAATTTCCAAGGGTGCTTTTGCCCTTATACTCTTTCCTGCTAGAAAGCTTTCTTTGTGTTGCTTGCCCAAGATGCAGCCTTCACAAAGGCTGTCTGGTTTTTCAATCAATGGTAATCCTTTTACCATTCCCTTTCTGTGCAACAAATTCAGGCCTCCGAAATTGAGATGTCCAAATCTCAAGTGCCACAACCAATTCTCATCTTTCACTTGTTCCTGAAAGACTTCTTGTGTTACAGCTGCAATAGTTTTTCCTTCCTTCAAATCTTCCCTGAGTTTGAGAGGAAACATTCTATTGCTGGTCATCTGCACCTGTGCAATGATCTTCTTACTTGGAGGTATATCTGTGATTGTACACATATCATCTTTTAAGAACACGTTGTAACCTTTGTCAATGAGCTGCCCAATGCTCAAAAGATTACATTTCATCCCAGGTACATAGTATACCTCTGGCACAGTCATTTGTTCTCCATTTCTTGCTCGAATACTGACGCTGCCATTACCCTTGACAGCTATCTTAGTATCAGTCCCTATTATTACTTCAGATTTCACATCTTCATCCAGATTGGCAAACATTGCAATATTGCCAGTCATATGACTACTACAACCTGAGTCTAAGAACCAAACATCTTCTTGTTTGTCTTGTGCTATGTTACATGTTAACAACACATTCTTTGAGTTCTTATTTTCTTCATTTGCAAAATTAACATTCTGCCTACTATTCATGTCATTTTGTTT
>APFE030817266.1:17567-50397 GCA_000404065.3 Pinus taeda | reverse complement strand
CAAAAGTGAGAGAAAGTGCGGAACCAGAGTTACATTGTTTTTTTGATGTCTTTCTCTCATTTCTAAAGCTTGTTTTGAAGAGTTGAGGTTTGAGACTTGCTTAGGAAGCTGGCATAGGTGGTGATAGACCCATACCACCTGCAAATAATCAAGGTGACGATATTTTTGTGTAACAGATCTAATAATACATCACAAACTTCAAGGGGAGAAATGTCACACAATACCTCATCCGTGAAGGGCTTGATGTTGTATGGAAGGCGACACTACTATCTCATGCGAAGATCCTGTCCTTAGTGAAGCCACCCAATGGTTTACGGTTGCGGATGTGTTGTGGTCGATAAACCAAACCACTTCATGACCTATGCCGAAGAGTGGAAGAGATGCTCCTCCCCCTCTGGATCTTCGGGTTCCTCCTTCTAGATCTTCATGGTGGAAACAGTGGCGTTGGGCTCCGCATCAATAATCTGCTTCCCTTTGTCATTCCCCTTATCGGGTTCTGACTCAAAGTCAGAACATGCATCTAATTTTGAAACCTTTAGCTTGGCCACCAGTACCTGCTTGGTCTGACACTCAATTGTGTTGTGAGTGGAGCTCTTATGGAACTCACACCACTTTCCCGTGTCCTTTTTCAACTTTGCGACATTGTTCTCTGCTTGCAGCTTTGGCGGGTTGTCTTGGGCTGCCCCACCTTGGTTTTTTCCTTTGTTCTGCGGTTTGGGGGCACCATTCCCTTGCTTTGGATTCGTTGATCCAAAGTCTCACTTATTCTATTTAAACTTTTGCTCAACCTTGACAACATATCGGTATGCTGTGCCAAGCGAGGAGATGTTCAGGAATTCTATTTCTTCTTGGATGTACTTATGTAGTCATCCGCGGTATTTGAGTACTTTGATACCCAACTTTGTGCGAAAGGTATGGAAAATATTGATAAACTCTGGCACATCTTGGTGCCTTCCCTGCCGCAGCGTGGTCCACTTTATGTATTGATCCTCATAGCTTCTGACAGGGTAGTACTGCTCCTTGATGGCATCCCGGAATGAATTCCAAGTGGGTGTGGCTAAAAATAGTGAGCCTGTACTTTCATCCTTCTGCTCGCAGTAGGTTTCCCACTAGTCCTTGACGTGGAGGGATGCTTTGAGAAGAGTGAAAATAATATTTTCCTAACTCGAAAAATCATGAACAGAAAAATAACCCTCTAGCAAATTTAACCATTTATCAATGGCATCTATATCTATCTAACCCTCGAATATGGGGATTTCAAAATTAACTTGTACCTTAAACAGTGTGGAATTTCTAGTGTAGTTATTGGAAGCCGATGCATCACCCCTAGGTAGCCGCTAAAGGATATGGGCAAAGTTGTCCATCATCATGTTCCTTTGTCACTCGAGGGCTTCTTTGAGAAAGATTTTGATAGGATCTCCTGCCCCCTCGTCTTTCTTTTCATCCACCATGGGAGGCCGTTGGGATTTGCAAGGCTGGTCTTGCAAAAGTTCGACCAGTTCAAGCCCTAACTCCTTATAGCCCGACCTTGTTGGGGACATGCAAAGAAAAATAGAGAAAAAAAGCAGACCACTCTGATACCACTGATCCAGATTTAAACAGGAACGCAAGAAACTACAAAGATAACCATAAACACAGAGATGTAGCGGAAATAATACTTCATTTCGTTAATGTAAAATACTGAAATATGCTTACAAATAGAAATGGAAGTAAACTAGCTAGGGCGATGGTAGCTTATCTCTGAGAGGATATGTGGTGGCTACATGCCTCTGAACTCCTTATAATGAGGTTTAAGGGCCTTTCATTATTGACCAATTAGATCAAACCCTAAACAACCAAAACCATAACCCGAGGAGATGTAACACCAAGAGTTTATGGGCCCCGTTGGGGTGAGTTGGACAGCCAACTTCCCGAGGTCGCGACTTGGTCATATTATCTCTATTTGACGGGCATGATAGCCCATTGGAAAGATCTCTCTAAGGACTACGACAAAAATGATGGTTTTAGACAGAAAATCGCTGCGGTATATTTCCAAAAAAACGTCGTTTAGGGCCTCAAAACGGCTCTTGAAGTTTAGGACCTGAAAGACTGCTAAAAATAGTAAATTGTGCTACAATTAAGGAAACTGAAAAAATGAAAGAAGCAATCATGGGGGTCCAAGTGGAATTGGTGGGTGGCCACCAATACCCACCTAGATCACAAATATCCTACCTTCCAAGCCCCTACTTCATTGCTTAATTCTTGAGATAATTATCCCATAATTAATTGGGAGATTCTCCACCCATAACTGTGCATTCCATCCATAGTCCCTTAACTGATTGCATGCACCATCTGTACAACTCAGAAAATTATACAATTGATAGTACATTGTCCCTGAACTCTTATCTCAACTCGATATTCCTTTGAATTGACATGCATGAGTTATTTATGAGTGAATCTTAAGTTAACTAGTGTGGTACTGACGATGTGCTAGTGCCCATCCCCACTACTAGACCTCCTAATAGTTCATCCAACAGTTAGAACTAGTTTAACTGACTATAACTCAGTTAGATTGAGATAATTAATTACAACACAAAAGAACTCAACTTGGGCCCCTAAAATTTTGTGATCACTCTACATGCCTCTAGATAGATTTCCAACTCGAATTTCCTAAGCCAAATAAGTCAATTTAACTTAGTTAACTATTACAAGTTGCTATAAGAATAGAATTTTGATTTAATTCACAATTTAATTCAAGGACAAATCAAATTGGAATTTCTCATTATCTATAACACTCTCTCTCAAAAAAAAGGATTACCTTCTACCCCAATCTTGTCTATCTTAAAATAGAATCTGCATCTTGACATAACCTTTTTCAAAATATCTGCATCCTTCTTCTCTATAGGAATGTACTCCAACAACATAATTCTCCTCTGCACACAATCTCGAAGATGATGATACCATATATAAATATGCTTGGACCAATCATGAAAATATTAATTCTTAGAGAGTTTCATACAACTATGATTGTCACAGTAACTCGCAGTTGGATCCATCTACTGACCAAACAAACCAACATGAATTTTCCTCATCTAGATAGCCTCACAAGCTACTTGACTATCAGGCATGTACTCTGCTTCTCGTAAACTTAGTGCAACTAATCTCTATTTCTTGTTGTATCAAGAAACAACTTCTGACCCAATACATAAGATCCCACCTAATGTGTGCTTCCTGTCGGATGGACTCCCTTCCCAATCTACATTAGTGAAGCCTTGAAGCTTCACTCCCTCTGTCTGTCTATACCATAAACCATACTGATTAGTTTCTCTGAGGTATCTCAACACATGTTTTTCTACCTTCCAATACAACTTGGTTGGCTTAACTATTGCTTGACTAAGCTGGTTAACTACATAAAACATGTCCAATCGTGTGCTTGCCAAATACATGAGTGAACCCACATGCTGCCTACAAATAGCAGCCTCCAATACTTCACCGGAAGTAGCATCCTACTTCCTCTAGTTACTTGCTATATGAGTCTCCATGGGTTTACTGCTCTCCATGTGGAACCTTTTAAGTATCTCATTGGCATAATTTCCCTAAGAACAAAACATTCCTCATCACCTTTCCACACTTCCATCATCAGAAAGTACTACATGAGCCCCAAGTCCTTCATTTTGAACTCTCTTGAAATATCCTCTTTGCAAGACTTGATCAAATTATCATCACCTGTCATAATAAAATTGTCAACATAAAAAAAAATAATCAACAATTTACCTTCAACCACAATATGGTAAGGTTCTCATTTGCTCCACTTTTGGTGAAGCCCAACCCATTGAAGTAGCTATCGATCCTAATGTATCAAGTACAAGGTACTTGCTTCAATCCATACAATGCTCGCTTGAGTCGGCACACATGAGACTCTATGTTGAAGGTCTCAAATCATTCAAGATATACACCTCTTCCTTAATCAGGTTGTTGAGGAATGTTGTCTATACATACATCTTATGTATCTTCCTTCCCATCTGTGCTGACAGTTTTAAAATGGATCTGATTGATGAGTACCTTGCAATAGGAGAAAAGATATATCATCATAATCAATCCCCTCCACCTGAGAAAACCATTTGGCCACAAACCTAGCCTTGTGTTTCTCCACACTACCATCCACTGCTTGCTTTACCTTGTAAATCCATCTGGAACTCACCACTGATTTGTCTGCGAGTCTTGGGAGCACATCCCAAACATTGTTCCTAACAATGGAGTCATACTCCTCAACCATGGCATCAACCCAAACTGGTTGTTGCACTACTTCCTTAAAATAGGACGGATCAGTCTCTACACATCCTCTCATTAGAGCCATGTAGCTAGTGTACCTCTCCGGTGACCTCCTTTTCCTGTGTTGTGATATGGGTTCTCCCATATTCTCTCTAGCATCATGCAATAACCTTTCAAACTCTATGGTGTGCTTTCTCCCCTCTCTAGAAGACTCTGCATGAGTGGGTGTCTCCATTCCCTGATCCTCTACATGTGGTTGCTCCACATCATCCTCATGTTCCTCCTTATGAGCTAAAATCTCCTCATTCACATGTAGCTAATGCTCCCTCCCAAGGGAACATATTATGGTCTTCTCTTCATTGAATTTTATATCTCTGTGAACCATTGTCATCCTGTTGGTTGGAAGGTACACCCAATAGTTGCGAGGTGTATTAGTGTACCCCACAAATATCCCCAACTCATCTATTGGCTCAAGGTTTTTCCATGCATCATTGGTTACATGGCAGTAGACTGATGAACCAAAAATCCTAAAGTGTCCCATATCTAGTTTCTTCACTGAAAAAGCCTCTTATGGTGTACTCATCCCAAGAATTTGATGATGGATTTTGTTCTACAAATAAACAGTTATGTTGCATGCCTCATCCCACAAGTGTAGTGGTAGGCCCTAATCATGCAACATCTCCCATGCTGCTCCTACAATGCTTTTGTTTTTCCTTTTAGCCACCCCATTCTATTGTGGGTTATGAGGGGCTATCAACTCTTGTTGAATGCCTTCTGATGCATAGAACTTCTTGAACTCATTCAACACATTCTCTCCACTGTTATCACTCCTGAGAGCTTTAAATTTCCTGCCAGTGTATTTCTCAACCAGTGCTTTAAATTCACAAAACTTTTCAAAATCCTGATCTTTCTTCTTAATGAAAAAGATCCAACACTTACGAGAACAATCATCAACAAATATAACATAATACATGTGCTTGGCCATGGATTTTGTCAAGAATGGTCCACACACATTTGAGTGAAATCGATCAAGGATCACTTGTGCTTGAATATCTTTGTCATGAAAGGAAGCTTTGGTGTATTTTCCCAAGGTACACCATTTTCATGTGTCTACCTGCTCTAGTGTACCCTTGGGAAGACCAATAGAAATTTTTTACATGATCTTCAAAGCGTCGTGGTGCAAGTGACCCAACCTTCTGTGCCACAAATCACCGATGTCTCAGCTCTACACCTTCTCTACTTTCAGGTTCAAGGTTGCACAATCTTATACCTCCAACTTGTAGAGATTCTTTACTCAAACCCTTATCCTCTTCAACTGTCCTGTGGCTATGTGACAAAGGAACACCTTTCCCTTACTAAATATCACATCATAGCCTATATCCTCCAACATGGAAATAGATACCCAGTTCTTCTTCAAATCAAGAACATACATAACATCTCACAAAGTTTGGGGAGAACCTGATTCCCTCTGAAGGTAATTGTACCAAGATCGATAGCGATATAGCTCTCGTCATCACCCGTCTCAATATGCATCTAGGGATCCTTCTCCTCCAATTTATTGAATAGATCTTTGTTACCGGTCATGTGGAAAGAAGCTCCACTATCTAGTTACCATACATTACCCATCATTGATGACACCATACAAGCAATGAGGGTAAAGTCCAGTTCGAATTGCGAGACAAGATCCTCACCTACTGCTCCTCCTCAGAGCTTCTTATTAGCCTTCTTGAGCATACACTTTGTGGGAAAATTTCCTAGCTCATGACAGTGACTAAACTTGACTTTCGATATGTCCTTCTTCTTGCCACCCTGACAAGAATCTGATTTGGAATGGGATGACATACCCTTCCCTTTCTTTACCTTACCTGCTAAGGTGAAATTATCCTCATCATCAGCCTTTGATGAGGATCTGTCTTTGTTGTTCTGCCGAATATCTTCCTGTACTAGTTCGGACCACAACCACTCCTAATCTGGTAGCTTCTCCCTCCCATTAACTAAGTCCTAGTAACTATGCCAGCTCTTGGGAAGTATTAGGAGTGCTAGGCTCACTATATCATCATTGGCAACAATAATCCTGACACTTCCAAGCTCATCCCGACAATGGGTGATCTTGGTCAAATACTTCAGAATTGAGTTTCCTTTCTCCATCTTGATATTTCTGAGTTTGTACTTTAGTGCCAACTTCTTATAGGCACTACTATTTTGAAACAGGTTAGTCAATGCCTTCCATATTGCATATGGAGTGTCCTTACCATGGAGACTCAAGACAATGTGATCTCAAACTCCTTCTAAGATAATCCTTCTCGCTTTTTCCACACACTTTCTCCATTCGGCCAGATGTTTAGCATCATATGTTGGAGGCTTAGGAATCTCATGATCTATGAATTTCTTGAGGCCATCATCTTCCATCACTGCCTCCATCCTGTCCTTCCAAGCTATGTAATTTGAGCTACCCTCTAGGGCATACTCAAGTTTCAAACCGTAGAAATACATATTGTTGACTCTGAAGCATGAACCTCCAAATTCGAATTCACCTGCATAAAAAACTCGAATTATCCTCTTCTATATTGTCTTTAGCTCTGATACCATGTATACTTTTACTTGTAGATTCAACAACTTATGTGATATGCTAAAAAACAAGACAAGAATCTACTCTACACTTCAGTAGAAACCAAAATTGATTGATGAAAACAATAAGCAGAAAAGAAAAAATTTGAATTGCACATAACATAATATTTCTCTAGAGAAATAAAATTTTAAAACCCCGACTATCTATATTTCATTAACCTGAATATCTGAGAATAAAATACAATGCTTGTTTCAACCCGAACAATCTTTACACAAGTACAATCTATCTCTCTGCCTCACAAACCAACTCAAGCAACACTTAGCCAAATATGCTACCTACCAAGCCCCTACTTCCTTGCACAATCCTGAGAGAATAGCCCATATAATTGGGAAATTCTCCACCCAGATTGTGCAATCCATCCATAGGCCCTCAACTAATAAATGCACCATCTGTACAACCCTAAATTATATAATTGATAGTAACAATTGTTCCTTGAACTCTAATCTCAACTGGGTCTCCTTAATGAACTAACATGCATAGTTATTATGAGTGAATCTTTAGTTAATAGTGTGGTGCTAAAGATGCACTAGTGCTCGTCCCCACTACTAGACCTCCTACTAGTTCGTCCAACAATTAGAACTAGTTTAACTAACTATATCTCAGTTGGACTAAGTTAATTAATTACAACTCAAAAGAACTCAACCTGGGCCCCTAAAACTTAGGGATCACTCTACATTACTCTAGATAGACTTCAAACTTGAATTTCCTAAGCCAACTAAGTCAATTTAACTTAGTTAACTATTACAAGTTGTTATGAGAATAGAATTTCAATTTAATTCACAATTTAGTTCAAGGAAAAATTAAATTTAAATTTCTTGTTTCTATTTTTAACACCCAATGATAATTTAAATTTGTGTCAGTTAAAATAAACATGGTCAAATTCAAAATTCCCCAAAACGAGAAAAATATTGACACTGCAAATAAAATTAGTGTGCAAGAAATATTGAGAGGAAACAAGTGATATCAATGTTATCCAGCATTGTTAGAAAATACTTAGATATCAAGTGAACCTCATGGGAATCCTAGCCAAAGGGGGAGTCCCTAAACTAATCCTAAGCTTAATCATTGGTATAGAGGAAGAACTTAGCCTAGATTTAGCTTAATCAAACAACTAGCTTGCCTGGAAGGTGCTAAAATATTAAGGGAAAGGAAATGTCCCAAAGATGAGGCCCAATCACAAATGGTTTCTTATAATCAATAGAATGTTAAATACTTAAATGATTAGCATGAGTGTGAGTTTTAGTGGAAGTTGAAATTTAGTTAAGTCAACACATGAAACATGGACATGGATTTATTAAAATGAAAGCAAATGTTTGAAATGTTGCAAAATACCAATTGTGATCATCGTCCACTGGACTTTTGAATTATAGTTCAAACATAATCCCATTCAACACTTAAGGTGCCATTTAACAACATGGAATTTGAATTGAATCTTGTTGAATACTGAAAAGAATATTCATATTTTAATAAAAAAAACTTTGGGATTAACAAGTTAAGTGTCAAATGACCAAACCATTAGATCTACTAACTCAAAAAATGTGAACTTTGTAGAAATAAAAATAAGACATGTTGTATGTATGATCCATCAATGTATGTTTAGTGGAGATAACATTGAATTCTAGTTCTAATACTTGGTGTAATAGTGTTACATGAATAATTTATCAGATTAAGGATTTCACTTTAGTGGGTTATTTGTCATGGCATTTCAACATATACCATATCCTTGTCACAATGCTCTTTAAATTTGTGAGGAATATTGCAACTTAAAATATATGTGGTGGACGTGTCTCTTTGGATGCATTTCTGATCTCTTTACAAAAAAATTTGTCATCACAACCTATTGTACTTGGCACATGTCAAAGATGAAGAAAGAAAGAATTTCATCACCTTTGGCTCATATTGTATTATATTGGAACTATCAGTTATACCATTCCGATTTATCTGAGAGTTTATTATGTAAACTAAAGAGAAACAACCAAATAATTTATGGGTTTTTTAATCAAGAAGAGTTGTTGAGACAAAATGACTTTTCCAGTTGAAAAAATATTGTTTTTTTGTTAACATGAGTAAATGTATCTTGAATGGTACACTCTTATTTTATAAGCATAATGATTTTCATAAAATCACAATGGAAGAATACATCAAAATAAGAAATCATAATGACATTGAACAAAGTTTTCAATGGAGATATTATTCCATTCATAATCAATACAAGTGTTCGCTTAGAGACTTTTCACGTTCCCTCAATAAATTATTTTGAAAAAAATGAGAACCCACATATAAGCCATCATGTTTAACAACTAGAGAACAAAACATGACAATGAAATCAGGTTCTTAGAAAATCACCATGGAAGAATACATCAAATGAAGAAACATAATGAAAATGAACAAATTTTTCAATGTATGGATTATTCCATTCATATTTAGTACATATATTCTCTTAGAGACTTTACAATCTATCAAAAGTTTATTTTGAAAAAATAGGAATCCATATGTAAGTTGTCATGTTTAGCAACTAGAGAATTCCAACTATAACTAATCTTACAAAACATCTATGACCACATAAGTTGGTTTACAATGCCATTGAGAGAAATGTTAAGCATAGGATGACTTTTTGTCACATTCCTCTAATTTCTAATTTAGGGGGATGAATGCAACTTTTGCACGTGATTCTCTTCTCTCACCTTTTACCAATCTGCCAAGAGGGAATAATTGATATGTGAGTAAGAAACTAGTTTTACAAAATGAACACACAAATAAATAAACTATAAAATTTTCTCACCCTTTTTCCATTGTAAATAAAATAGAAGTCATCCTCAGAGCTTGATTCCTCTTCGAATTCAATATGCCTTCTAACTTCAAACAAAGTCCAATTTTCTTCCATGGACAATGTTTTGAAATGTGCACCATCCTTAAAACATCAACGGATATTAGATAAGAATGGGTGCCATAATTGTTAGCTTGCTCAATTGGCATGCAAGACCAATTTCCATTATCCTTTATTTTCCTAAACCATCGAAATTTAAAAGAAACATAAAGAGTTTTCCTTCTTAGCCAATATTTGCATATTACAAATATGGTTAAAAATTTTTCTAGAAAGTGATATCAAACCTTGTGAAAATAAAGAAGAGGAAAAATGAAAATTGTCGAACATTACCTAAAATGAAGTGTCTCTACAGTCAACATGAATTTTAATTGCTCACCATTTATAATATGTAATCTTGTATTCCATCCAGAGTAAAATAATTTAGATAATAGCATGTTTGAGGGGTTTCTACAAACATATGTTTTCTTATTCATATGAATTGAATCCTCTTCCTTGAATACTTCAACAAAAACCAGAATGGCAAGTGCATACCAAAATGAACACATGCACCACCCTTCTACCAGATACCATATTGAATCTCAAAGACTAGTTTTGAACGTATGCAAGCAATTAATGTTGGATTAGAATTTAGTAAACCCATTTCATGAAGCATAGGTAACTTGGATTCTTAAATATGTCCAACTCTTCTCCACTTGGATGAAAATAATCATGCTTATAAATCCAAACCCCTTCTTCTCTCAATGATGCAACATTCTTTCCCTCATAGAGTAACTCCCCTATTTTTGAATGGAAAACACTTAGAATACTAGTAATACTTTCCATAGGTTGCCATTATTTAAATTTTGAAATACACAAACCTATATATTAAAAATATAAACCACATTAAGCATCCATTTAATCTAGGGAATTCATATTTTAATACTCTAATACAAAATTAGAAGAAGTCTTCAAAGATCATAAAATGAAGAGCTCTTACAATTTAGTCCAATTTGAGGAAAATTCTTTTGTTGGGAAATAGACTCTTTGAGGATGTCCCTGCACTCGTATAGATGAGCTATGAGCACCTTTCCACTTTTTCACCCCTTTGGCTCCTCTTAAATGCCTTTACTACGCATTTCCAATGTGATTTTAGATCATCTAGTCTTCTTATTTTAGCCCAAATTTGATTTCTTAATGGAGCCAAAGCAACCCAAGATGCAATCAACACATGAAATGGGATCCAGTTACCCAATTCATCCTTTGCATTCTAACCTATAATAGTTTCGAACTTTCTTGAAGATCTACGAGTACCCATTTCACTGCAATAAGGATACAAATGTAAGTACATGAGATAGTGACTTTTATATCAACTATCAAAATTTTGATATGAGGAAGTAGGCATAACACAACTGAAAAATAGAAATTATGTTAAGGATATTTCAAGATCTACTTTTAGCATGGTTCATGTGATTAAATGACCTAGAGCATGAACCTTTGTTGTGTCAAATACCACTCTCTCACAAACTGGGAGAATGTCATTATTCATACTAGCATTTGATGACTCATACCTGATTTACAACCCCACATATAAATGTGCAATATGATGAACAATTTATACTAAAATAAAGTATATGTGCAATATGATGAACAATTTATACTGAAATAAATTATATGTGCGATATGATGATCAATTTTTATTTGAAAGAAAGTCTCCACGAGGATGAAAATCAATAGATGGATCCATGCCAGATGTGACAAAGGTTGCTTTAGTTGGGTAATGGTTTAACAAATGAAGTACATCATTATGGTTAGAAGGTCATATAAGAAATTATATAACACATAGGAGAGACACAAGTAGCCACCCCTTGGCCTCTTTGTACAAAATGGTGGAATATTATGAAGCTCAAGGTCTCATTCTTTAAGTTTACCATGCAAGAAAAAACAAGGATACATTAAAATGTGAGTTCTTGTAAGGTAGAGGCTCTATTGTTGAAGGCAAATACACAAATCATCACTTTCAATTGGAACATCGAAAAAGATTTTAGTGCAATAGGGAAATAACCAGTATTACTTAGTAATGTGCCTTTACTACACCTTTCCAATGTGATTTTAAAACCCTCTACAGTCACTTCAAAATGTGCTGGGTGAATTCATATATATTATAGATCATTCCCATCCTCCTGAATACCTTCAGCCAAAGAAATAATTAATCGCACCATGTTTGATATTGATAACATAAAAAAAACGAGAGGGTGCTTTGGGATAGCTAGAGTTTTTTAATTTATATTTGCATGTTGGAAAGGGAAACTTCCTCAATAAAATAATCAGTCAATCAGTAGACATGCCACTTTCGGTCATTGAAATCCAATCTTGAATAGATATTCTAGATAGATGGTGAGGTGGGTTTTATTTTGATTTTATATTTACGTGAAATGGTAATAGATGCCTAACCTAGTCCAACAAATTCAGCCCATGATGAAGAAAAAAAATATTATAGTGGTGATATCTGAATTGCAAACCAAAAAATGAAAAATATTTTTTTTTTTTTTTCCGAAAATAATATACATGACACTGAAAATAAACTTTTGCCCGAAAATTGTGATGCGAATTGTAGACCATAAACTAGAAAATATTTCTTTTCGAAAATAATATACATGACACTGAAAATAAACTTTTGCCTCGAAATAGTGATCCGAATTGCAAACCATAAAATGAAAAATATTTTTTTTGTGAAAATAATATACATGAGTTTGAAATAAACTTTTTCCCATAGTTTGAAAATAATATATGGTTTCGCGGTGATAAAAATATTCTAATTCATAATATTTCAAACGAAAAAAAAAAAAAAAAAAAAAAAAAAAAAAAAATAAAAAAAAAAAAAAAAAAAAAAAATTCGTAAATGTTGCTATTTAAAAAAAGAATAGGTAAATATTACATGTTTTTAGAGAAAATAATAGATAAATTAATATTTTTCAAATTACTATTGTTTAAGAAAAGAATTGGTAATATTATTATTTTTTTGGTATTTTTTGGGACATGGTTATTAATGTCAAATTGTCCCACTTTTTTAATTTATATTTTGTTACTATTTTTTGGGGGCATGGATATTAATGTCAAATGGACCAACATTTTTAATTTATATTTTTGCACTAATATCAATATTTACATTGCATTAATAATTTTTTCGATATTCTAATTCATATGGGTAAGGTAGGTAAATAATATTAGTAAAATATTTCACACATACCTAAATTAAACAATTTAAAATTATTTAATGCGTGTACCTTTTTTTAAATTTTAAGGATTTTGATTGGTTTACATAGTATGACATGGAAATTTCATGGGAAGTTTTAAGATGAAATTTCCTCTAATGTGAATATGTGGGATTCAAAGAATAAAATGAAATTTATGATTGAATGGGCTAGTGTTGTTAGGAAAAAGGAAATAATGATGCATTTTTGTATTACTTATGATCATTCATGCCCACTGTATATACTATTTGGAACAATCAGCAGCCTCCAAGGATTTTGCTTGAAGCAAATTTAAAGAGTTTTTGTAGCTCAGAAAGGACACCAGCGTGGGGGACTCATATATTTTTGAAGATTACACTAAGAGAACACTATATGGGTTTGAAGTATCACCATATTGTTTGCCAATAATTTTGCCTATGAGGATATTTTCTCTTGAATTTATAAGGTAGAGTCTAAATGTTGACCAAGTTCATTTTGTTTTTGCATGCAAAGGGTATATTTTTAAGTTAGAAAGGATTTTTGGGTCATTCATCTTGAATAATAGACAAGCCATCCTACAAGTTAAATAAATGATGAAGGAGTTTGGCTTTGATCAAGGAGAGAAGTGGAAGCATGACCCTCACTGTATAATTTCAAATAAAGGATGGTATATCAATTATGCACATTATATTCATGAAAGCAAGCCAAAACTTGAGAAAATGGAAAATCAAGAAACATGGACGGAAAGAAAAATACAACGAGTTTTCATATAATATCTAAACATTTTGGTGAAAAAAATGTAAAAAAAATAACATATCTTAATTCCTTGCGAAAAATACCCAATTTCAAAAAAAAAAAGTCAAATTGGAGTCTGGATTAGGGAGATATTGTTTATTTAAAATCAACATTTTATAGAATTATTTCTAACAGCAATTCATGGACAGCAGCTCTCTAGTAAATGTTTCCAGTTGTTGTGGGGAATTTTGGAAAAAATCACCCAAATTAAAAAAAGAAAATTGGTCGAAACAAAGCTCGGACAAGGGAGATATTGCTAATTTAAAGTCAACTCTTTTTTTAGAATTTTTTGTGACACCGGGATAGTTGCAACGCGAATCTGAATTTCCAAAGTGCCCAGATCAAGATTTCAAGCACATGGGACAATGCATAATGGTTGTTCCATTTCTTAAAACTGACTATAATAAGGATTCGAAGACATATTGACCGAGTTGTGGCCATTTAAATTTGTCACACAAAGTAAGTGATCTTCTTCAAAACCCTTACTTTGTTTTAGGGGTTCTAGCAAGATGAAGTTTACAGAAAAAGATGATGGCCCTACCATTGAGTAATTTATACAAGATCATAAGTATAGATCCCCATATGTTTGGACATGCTTACTAGGGCGTTATATGAAAGATGAGACATATAACTCATGGAACTCACTTGGTCGTTCAGTGTGGAGACTTCCCACGGAAGAACTTGAAAAATTCCTTTTGGACAAGTGGTCTCAAGCTGGAAATAAGGACACTAAGAGCCATAAAGGCTTATTTTCTATTAATCTTTCCACATTATAGGTTCAAGGAAGTATTCAAAAAGAAAAGATCATTGTGTCTATCAATCCTAGTATGTGGTGGAAGTAATAATAGAAGACAAGCAACAACTGTGGTACCACAACAGGTACCAAATACCTCTTATGCTCCATCAAGTGGTGAGTTGAAGAAAGATACACTGTCAATTAAAAATTTAACATATCACCACCCACACCACCCAGCTAGACAACAACTAGAAAGGGGGGAAATAATTATTAACAAGGACAACAACCCTTGGATAGCACACAAAGAGATGTAACGAGCCACCCATAGCACATCAATGTAGAGGAACCACCAGAAACAACTTCCATCTCAAGCGAGTGAGGCACACGCTAGATCGAGTGTTCACCTTTCTATGGGATGCCTAGATGCAAGTGCATGGTACCAATGGACTACTCTTTTGAGAATATCTTATTATTTGTGTTCTTCTCATGTTTCAGGGAAGAAACATGTTTAACAGGGGTAGAATGTAGTATACCTAGGGGGGATATTATGGGGTATAGAGAGAGGTACCTAAGGGAATAATGTAATAATATGATGGGCCATATTTAATAAATAAAGTAGTTAACCCACATTATGCAAGGGACCATAAGTAGACACGAATAATTTGAAAATCCCATTGTAATGGATGTATGGTATTGAGAGACCCATGGTATTGTATATATGAAGCCTATACAGAGGCTAGAGACTCTCCATTGAGACATGTCAAGTATTATTGTATTGACAAGTGTATGACTTGTGGAGTGATTTCCTTCCTTAAGGAGTATTTATATGGTGTTACCGTACCTCAAGGATTTTGATATTAATCAATATTCAGCATTTTATTTATTAAATATAGCCCATCACATTATCACTTTATTCCCTTGGCTACCTCCCTCTATACCCCATAATATCCCCCCTAGGTATCCTACAAAATTGAACTATTTCATTGACTTTGGTGCTCATCTTGTCGAGTGTGTGTTGTAATTATTTTAATGATCATTATGTCCATGTGAACTACTTCGCTAAACAGTTAACGATTCTTTTATCTGTATGTGCATGAGTCTTTATTGGAATAGTACTAATACTTTTCTTCTAAAGGATCATTCTCTCTTCCCTTCTAATGAAAGAACCTAGATACATATTACAGTTGAACTTTCCACAATGCATACTTTCTCATTCAAAAGTACATGTGTTTCTCTCTCATGCTAATGATTGCAGCCAAGGAAAATATTACTCGAGCCATATTTCCAGATGGGGCTCCTATATCAAATGATGTGAGGTCTAATTAGGACTTCATATTAGGGAGACCCCTGGTTTATTGGTAGGATCCAATGCTGTCAAAAAAACATAATGAAGAATTTTGTACAAAAATATAAGAATTGGGCATATAGATGAAGATGCAGAAATGATACCTAGGTACATTGATAGTTTGAAATCTAGTATGAATCAATATTCTATCCCCAAGGATAGTTGAGGATGATTTTCATGCTACTTTAAAAGTTGAAGAGAAGATAGCTAGGAAAAAACTAAGAAAATTTGATGAAGGAGTCCCAAAATATGCAAAGGATATCAAAATAGTCGACAAATATTCCAATGCCAAAGGGAAGGAGTGGTTGAAGTCAATCAATTTTGTCACCTAGAGGAAGTGATTTTAGAGGAAGAAGATATCATTCTATAGGTAAAGGTAGAGATAGATATTACCAAGTATAATTTTATATATCTAATAAGCTGGGACATACAGAATGAGATTGTCCAACAAATAGTTGTACAACCTAGAGAAGTGCACATGTAGTGTATAGAGATGATGAAAATGTGAATTCTACAAAATGAGAAGAACCTCCAAAAGTAGGAGAATAATTGTTGATGAAAAGGTTCCTACTCAAGCTAGAAAGGGAAATAAAGGAACTTTCTCAAAGAAAAAATTTGTTTAGGATTGTAAGCAAAAGATGAGGTAAGTGTTGCAAAGTGGTAATTGATAATGTAGTATTAATAATTTGGTATCCACATAAATGGTGAAAAAATGGGATTGATGAAGTTGACACATCCTGCATCATAAAAAGTGTCATAGTTATAGAAAGGAAATTCATTTTTGGTTAATGAAAAATGTAAAGTGGAATTCCAAATCGGAAGTTACAAGAATGAATTGTTGTGTGACATAATTCCCATGGGTGTATGCCATATTGTTTTGGGTAAAACATGCTAGTATAACAACAAATTATGCACAATAGAAGAAGAAACAAATATTATTTTGAAAAATATGCTGAAAGGGACACTCTTTCACCTTTGAAGGATGAAGGTGCATAAGAAGAAATCAATCCTAAATTGTTTCTAATCGGTGGATAAGGATTGCTACAGTAAGTCAAAAATGTGGAGGTACTTTTTTCTTACTTGGTAAGTAAAAATTATTCCTTACCAGCACAAACTCCAAAAGAAAATAATGATATATTAGAGAATTTTACTAACAATGTGGTTGATGACTTGCTAAGTAATCTACCACCCATAAGAAGCATAATTCATAATATTGACCTTATTCCTAGAGCCAATTTACAAATAAAATAGCTTATAGGATGACTCTAAAGGAGAATGAAGAGGCCAAAAATCAAATGTGATAGTCGTTGGATAAAGGGCTAATTAAATAAAGCTTAAGCCCATGTGTTGTACCTACTTGTTGAGTCTAAAGAATGAAAAATAATGGAGGTTATGTACCTACTCTAGAGCTATAAATAAAATTACTATCAAGTATAGGTTTTCATTTCCATGCATGGATGAATTAATCAATTGTTTAGGAAATGCATAGTAATTTTATACAATAGATTTGAAAAGAGGTTACCATATAATTTTGATAAGAGAAGGGGGTGAATGGAATAATAATTTTAAAACAAATTCTAGATTATATAAATGTTAGTTATGCATTTTAGGTTAATTATTATAGCTAATACATTCATGAGATTAATGAATGAAGTCTTCGAGGAATTCGTTTGAAAATTTACTATTGTATATCTAGACTACTTCTTGATTTATAGTCAATCCATGGAAGAGCATATGATACATTTGAAAATTATTTTGATGAAATTGCAAGAGGAGAAACTTTTGATAAATCAGAAGAAGTGTTCATTTATGAAGACAAAACTGGTTTATTTGGGTTTTTTCATATCTAAAAATGGGTTGAATATAGATATCAAAAAGATAAAAGATATCATTTAATGGTCTTATCCAAATAATATTTATAAGGAAAGAAGCTTCCATGGACTTGTGAGTTTTTTATAGAAACTTTATTAATAATTTCAACAATATATGTGCTCCATTTTTGAAGGAAAACATGAAGTAAAAACAACCCTTTCAACAGATAGCTATGGCTTAAAAAAAATTCCAACTACTTAAGAAGATGATAATTGAGCAAGATATTTTGATATTAATAGAATTTAGTAAGTTATTTCAGGTAAAATGTGATGTGAGTGAAGTTGCAATTAGTGTTGTCTTGTGTTAGGATGATAAAACTATAGTTTATTTCATTGAAAAGTTGAAAGAAGAAAAACATATTTATTCATATTATGATAACATATTTTATGTTACAGTTCAGGTACTGAGAAGGTATAGACATTATATAATGCCAAAGGGATTCATTTTATATTCTAAAAACCACACATTGCAATTCATAACTCAATGAACTACGTTGGATTAGAGACATACCAAGTAGTTATTAAACACATTATTGTACCAATAAATAATATTTCAAATGCATTGAGTTGAAGAATTTTGTCCTTGTAGGAATATCAAACTCAAGTATTGGGATTTGAACATTTGAAGGAGATGTATAAAGATGATCCAGAGTTTAAAGAGGCTTTTGGAGCATGTGAAAATCCAATCGGTAGAGATAAAAGACCATGTATTGTGTACATGTTGTAGGATGGATTGTTGTTCAAAGGAAATTAGCTTCACATTTGAAAATGTTCCATAAGAGAAAATATGGTGAAAGAAAAGCATTGTGAAGTGTTAGCAAGACATTTTGGGAAAGACCTTTTGTTCACCTAAATTTTTTCTATTTTTAACCAAGTACTACAAGATCTTAAGTAAAGATATTTGTTGGAAGATTTAGGATATTCTAGCATGCCAAATGAAAAATAAAAAATGTAGGTCTATATCAACCATTTCCTACTCCTAGAAAGTCATGGGAAACTTTAAGTATGAAAATTTTGTTGGGATTACTAAGAACCTAGAGGTGTAATGATTCTATTTATGTTGTTTTTTATTGAACAAAGACATATGGTGCAACTAATATTGAAAATTTCTTTTTTAGGAAGTGGTTAGACTACATGGTGTTGTCACTACGGCAAACATCCTCCAAAATTTTCCTACACTTTAATTTTGGAGCCTCCCTATGGTTGTACCATTTTTTGGTTATGTTGGTCAAGTGTTGAAGTCCCTCTATAGTAATTATAAGTGATGAATTACTTGCTTTCCCATGCCTAACTCATTATGTCTTCACAAATATCCTCTTTCTACATAGGCCTAGCATTCCATGAGTCAGGCACTATGCAATCCTTCAAAATAGTCATTGTGTAGTTCCCAATGACAGTGGTTGTGCAGTTCTTGATGAAAATAACTACGTAGTCCCTTGAGTATGATGACTTCACAACTCTTGAGACAATTCCTACATAGTTCATGAATTGAATGCTTGTGTAATCTCTAGAGACAATTCATTGCACAATTCTCAGAGATAGTGACTACACAGTCCTGATGGATAGTGAAATTGTAAGGGCATCCTTTCCAGATTGTCATTGCACATCTTTTGCTGACAGTGAGAATGCATTTCTACAAGCTATTCAATTCTCTCTTGGCTCCTAGTTTTGGAAATGCACAAATTTACTCACTAATATTAATCCTAATTGCATGTATGTTTTCCCAGTATAAAGAGTCTATTCCATAGCTCATCCTCATATCCATATTTCTCTTTTGAGCTATGTGCAGTATTGGAGTATAAGGATAATACTTGGTTGTAAATGGTCCATCTTCTGAGTGAGTTTCTCAACTGATGCTTTTATTTTTGCAAGTGTTTCTTTCAATTTATTTTTCTTTTGCATGTGTCATTTTTTCTTTCTTTTTTTATGTTTCACAAGTGTTTCCTTTGGCCTACTTACATTCATGCATGTGTCACTTATGTTTTCTTTTAAGTTTGCATGTGTTTCTTTCACCCTTGTGTGTATTTATTTTGTCTATTCTCACATATTTCAAGAGCACCATGACACACTTTAGAGAGGCATTTCCAACACATTTTGTTACACTAATTGATGATATTTACCATTAGAATATGTATTGTACATTTTCCCATGGCATAGCACCCTTTTTGATTGCAGTTGACATGTGTATTATAACTTGCATTTTAAGTGTCATAATCATAAGTTTTAACTATCACACTAGAAAATAAGTGTTGCTATGTTGTCGTTTCAATATATATGTTTCATTGTTGACTATTGTGTTTTTTTACCTTGTAACTGATGGTATACATGTATGTGATTACTTTTTGGGACTTGTTTGAATGTCTTTCTCCCTCTTGTCCCCTTAATCCCACACTTAGCCATTTTGGAGCTCTTCTCAGTTCTCCTATAAGGCACAAGTTATGAAAGGACTAACCATCCAATAGGTGATGAGAACTACTCATTGATTAAATTTATGCCTCCTAGACTTGTGCACTGAGCCTTCTCATGGAAAACTCCCATTATTGTGCATTTAGTAACTTCAGTGTATAGTGAATGAACCCTTGATATTTGTACTGCCTCACTACACTAAGACTTGATAATTTATGCCATGTATTATGCATTGTGCACTTATATATGATAGTGATGACTTCTTCATCCCTTTTCAATGGAAAAATACGTAATACAAAGGTTCTCTTCCTTTCATGGTGTAGTGAGCATCTTCTAAGCATAGTGACTTAACCTTCTACTGCTTAGCTTAGCCAACTGTGAAATCCTATGACCAAGTGAGCCTCTTACTATGAATTGTGTAGTACCAGTGGATAGTCAGTCCACCTTTAGGTCACTAAAACCCTCAACTATGCCTCCTCATAGTTGGTATATTGTATGAGAAAGTGCGGATAGAATAGGTTAGTATAGGACTAATTTTGTCTTGGCATGAATGAACTCATTTGTAGGTGATATCATTGTACCATGGTAAGATGATGTAAAAGGGTTAGAAAGGATAGGTCGTAAGGAGGACACCTATCGAGATGATACAAGAAGAGGCTATCATGCAAGAGTAAACAAGTCTTGGAACACGACAAAGAGATGGAAACTCATGTTGACTTGGAAGGTTCCAACACTTATATAGACCCTTTGGAGGTTGAATATGGAATATAAGAAAATATCTATCATGAAGAATTCAAATTCATAAACACAAAGAAAAGTTCTTGACATTGATAAAATGAAGTCTTATGTCACCTTCACCAAGTCATGGCTTCTTAAAGTGTCACCACAAAACTTATATGTGTCAATGTATTTTGCCACATCACTTGTGGAATGTAATTATGTAATTTTTAAAATGAGAAAATGTAAAATGTGTGGAAGCCCAAAGTTCCCACATGGAATGTAAAAAGTCAATAGAAATTTCTAGAGTCATGTAGTAGCTCAAAGGTAACATAGGAATTAGAAAAAGTCGTAGTAGAAGCTCAAGAGTCGTGAGGGAGGTCAAGAGTCACATGGGAGGTGGAAATTCACATCATTTGTTATAAATACACACTCATAGCTCAAGAAAGAGGACTTTGGACTTTTCCCCTTCGATTATCTAGCTTGGAATAGGAGAGAAGATCATTCTTTAGAGGAGTGTTATATGGAATTTCACTTCTATGGATAAAAATGAATTCCCTAGATCTAGTGGTCTAGTCTAGAACAAAAGAGGATAAAAGTAATCAATGTTTTCGTTAGATAGATTACAATACAGAAAAGGAACATACGTGGAATTTGTAGTAAGTCCTTCTCTCTACTTTTCTTCTAAGCTCCAATTCTAGCTCCATGTGTTATAAATGGAACCTGCAACAATGACTAAAACAAGAAAAGGAACTATAATGTCCATGTAGGATAATCTAGTATCCCTATTCAATGAGTCAACATAGAATTTAAATATAAGAGAATAAACATAACATGAGTATAGGAAAACAAGATGCCTTTTGTATTAATAAATAAAGGAGAAAGTGACAACCATATGTAGAAGTTGACTTTGTAGATGTGTCTCTCCACTTGACTTGTCCTTCCTTGTCACAAAGGAAACATTCACACTCAACCCTAATGAAAATGGATGATGATTCCTGAAGCTCAAATAAATAGCATGAGAACACTATTAATCTCCAAATGCCAACCTAATAATATCGAAAATCCAACCCAGACTCCATGAGAGGGAGTAAATTTATAGGGTAAACATGGTAGTTTAGGATTTACCAATCTAGGCTTCATATCAACTTATCGTGGAGGATAAGCTCAAGGGATAAGAGATAAGACCGCTAAGGTAGGATAAGATATGAATTTTAGATCTCCATCCATGGTAAATAGTTAAAACCACCTTAGAAGCTTCTGGAAGAGGAAAATTTGAAAATATTTTTTGATTTACTTGAAATTATAGAATCAATGCACCTGTATAAAGGAGCAACATGTGTTGATCAACGCAAATTCTCAAGTATGAAACTTGTTCCCAACATTGGTGGAAAAGAACATAGTGTGAGTTGGGCCTAAAAACATGGGTTTTTCACATATAGACCGAGAAACTTATACTTTTTGGAGAAATGATGCTTAGGGCTTTGTAAAGGTAATATGACAAAGTGTTCATGGATGTTGATTGATCTGATTTTCAAGCCTATTATGCAGATGTGACAAAATGCCTTGTAATGGATTCCCCCTTAAAGTACAAAATCAGGAGCAATGGCTGAGGACCAAAGTTCTTTACCATGTGACAATTATGGATCAAGAACAAATTGGTTGAGATCATCATATGTTACAATACATATTATCATCATGATATCATTGTTGAGGGAGGCATACCCAAGCTCAGCATATAAGCCAAAATTACATGTACAATGATCAAGAAGTCTCATCCACTAATGACAAAGTGGACCCATGCTTAGATGACTATCTGAATGATCATAGGCATTATACTTTGTAATTTTGTATGAATCATGAAATCACAACCCAAATGGATGGAAATAGATCCAGGGTCTTCTATCTTGTTCACTCGATCACTTAATAGTATGATTCTATCCATGAGAATAAATTATTTGGATTCAAGCATGGTAGACATCATCTGATTATCGACCAATGATGTAAGTTGTCAATAGACATGAGAGAAACCATCGATGATGTTAATGGATCTCAAGGTACTATAGTACAATAATGTGGTCTGCATTGATGAGCTAAAGTCGAACACCACATAATCTTACGATCGAAGGCCAATGATGAGGATCTATCACTGCGAGAGAGGAAACTTGCAATTGAGGTATGCAAGCTCCAAGGAACCAAAGGGATTTTCTAATTCAACATCCTCGATAATGAGCTGATGCTGACAGGAAGCGACCCATATTAGGAGGGCCTTGATGTATCCCCCATCAATGACATGAAACAGGTATCAATATTTGAAACAAAATCATGTTGATGTAGAGTTGGCTTAGGAATGATAGTCATGAAAAAAGGATTAAGAGGATTGTAGGAGATATCAATTGAATGACTTCACTTGAACATATTGACAGCACTATATGGAGTCAAAAACATTGAACCAAAACTGAATGCGAAGCCTTTTAATATGGTATGATTAACCAAAGACACAAGAATATTTCCCAAACCGAATAGTCATGGAGATAAAGTGAAAGAGTGTCATGTTCAAGAGATACGCATTTCCATTACTGTGTTAAGTACCCTGTTTCCTAATTTCCCCAACCATTTCTAGTCAGTACCTCTTTATTTTTTAAAAACTTGAGGAGGATAACATATGCTTAATCTATAAGTTCATCCTTCGGTTGAATCCCTGAGTATTTTTAACGAACCCTGAGAAGGAGTGCTTCAGCTCCATCATGTTTGACAAGTCCAATGTTGTTTGATGTTTTTATGAGTTCAACGAAGGTAAAACTCGACTTATTTTTCATGTTTAGAGAGTTTGAAAAAGAGGCGAAAATAAAAATCCAAAGGTTCATTTTCGTAAATTTGTCTCTTGGGCACAAAAAGGCATAAAAACAATACCAAGGAGAACCTTTTAGTCATGTTTGACTAAAGTATCACTTTTCATAAATAGTCTATCCCAGTCTAGAAAAGGATTAAACTTTTACTAAGTTGATGTTTTTTCATTTACTTTAACGAGTTCGAAAAGAAAAGTGCTCGACAATCTTTTCATGTTTCAGGAGTCTGAAAAGAGTTGAAAGAGGACTCCTCCTAGAGGAACAAGTGGTATAAAGGGTAAAAACTACTTTCGGTCATGATGGAACTTCTCAAAACACGTAGAGGTAAAGAGGTTGGCTAATAAGACAACTTAACGCAATGGTTCCTCAAGAAAGGGTAAAACAACCAAGTGAAATCATATGATCACCCAAGCAGATGGTGACGATGGAATGAGAACACCAAGGGTCATCTGGAAGAAATAGGTTGTTGAAAATGGCAATCACGTGGGATAAAATGACAATGGTTTCATTTTTTGACAAGCTTGAAACATGGGAAACTATGCTTGAAATTGGTTTATTTTTTACACAAACTTGAAACAAAGAAAAATTATGCTTGATAGTAGTTTCATTTTTACACAAGCTTGAAACAAAGGAAAAGATATGCTTGAGAGGGGTTTCATTTTTACACAAGCTTGAAATGGAGAAAAAGCCATGCTTGTAATTGGTTTTCATGCCCCCATTATAATGACTTAATTCTAAGGACATGGCCCCCAAGCTTCATTTCATTCACCTAAGTAGGCTGCTAGTTACTAATAGGAAGATTGAAGGAAGGTTCATTTATGAGATCAAGTGAAAGACTTGACTTAAAGGGAGACATTTTTAATTTTTTAATGATCTTGAGATAGGAAAAGAACTATGCTCAAGGGACCTTGTTACATTTTCTAATGAGCTTGACACAAGAAAAGGAACTTTTCTCATGCCCCTAGGTAGCTCAGTAACCTTGTGGGGGAAGGTTAACTTATAATGAGGGATATCCAGGATAGGACGAGATTGGTTAGGCTACTGACAGTTGCATCCCACCTTGATACATATTGTTTTAATAGGATAACACATACCAGGTTGTCTAATCCCAGGAAATATCACATATTGTTGGCAAGGTTGACCTTGGAAATATTGGCCTCGATAAGGTTGTTGCATTGTTGTTGTCTGACCAACAAGAGCTTAGGGTATTCCTTGTAAAGGTCACCCTAACAAAATTTGTGGCATTCCTGGAACAAGCTAACTAATTGGCACATGTGGCATGTTATGAATGGGTTGACTTACTTGTATCTATTGAATAGTCTGACCAATTGAGTCATTACTTGGAGGGTGTTTTGTGAAAACAGGAGAAATGTCCCCTTACTCAATAATATCTGAAAAAACAAGTAGAACCTGAGTGGTATGAACTTCACTCTCTACGGGAAAAGTATGATCAACTGAAGGTGGAATCGAGTCAACCATTTTCTCAATCGATGGTTGGTTGGGAATATACTCATGGAATTCACATTTAGAGAGAGTGGGATTGATTAGATTCAGATCAATCCCTTCATCAACTACTGGAGGATTGGAAGAAAGATGTCAATAACTAGCTGGAATTCATGGTTGAGAAGTTGTAAGGTTTTCAATACTTTTGAGGCTTCATCTATATAAGGACAAAGGTGAATAAGATGATTCCCTTCACATAACCTATAGGGAAACTTAATGTTACCCTTCTTTTCATGAACCTTATTATCACTAGTCGAAGGTTGGTCACCAGCATGATCTCCAAAGACTAGGGAAGATGTAAGATTGTAGATCACACCTCTAATACCTGACGGATACTAGGACAATCTCTAAGGATGTGGTCAACCTTACAATGTGTGAAAGGGAATTTAACTTTATGAAGCTCATTGGAAAGTTTCTCAACATTAGTTGCATTATGTTGTAGTGGCTACAACCACCCTCCAAAATTTTTCCTTACTTTCATTCTGGAGCCTCCCTACCAACCATCCTTAGCAGCATGTCTTGCACTGTCAAGTACATAGGCTTCATTGGCTTTTCAGTGGCTTGCAAGCCTGTGCATGTCAGTTTGCTTCACTCCCTTCATAGGCTGCCATTTTGGACATAGACTATTTTCTAGCTGAGACACTCCCCCATAAAATTGCCCAATTTTGGAGGGGAACCAACTTTCCCTCCAAAAATTGTGCAAATCAATTGGGTAGCCTGCTGGGCTCCAAAATTGCGCAGAACAGTCAGGCAGTTCTCCTTCAGAAAATTGAGCAGTCTGACCCAGCACTGCAGCTCAACCCAGAAATTACATAATTATAGGAGACAGTCACCTGCTAACCCCAGAAATTGCGCAATCCCTCAGGGACATTCAGCCCGGCATAACCCAGAAACTGCACAAATTTTCATCCCAGGCTCATAGACTAGTGCATGTACCTTTAGGGTTGACTCGTTCCCTCCAGGACCGAGAAAAACTGATTTGCATGCATGAGCTACTTTTCCTGAAATAGCAAACAAAGCATGCACAGGGTCATCCCTAATTTTAGGGATCTATTTTTAGTAGCTGGAGGTTACATGCAAAGATCAGTTTAGAAACCTCTCGCCAAGTGTCACTTTTTCCTAGATTTGAGTCATGCGCGTCATAACCTCAATCTTATAAAAAATTATGAAATAGACGTTGTAGAGCTCATTCCTCACATTGATTTTGTAGCTCTGACATCCTACATCGCATCCAAGAGTATTTGACACTTTGAGCTTAGTTGTTTCAGGGTAATTCTGCTTCTCATGTCTTGTGCTGCGTTTCTATTGCTTTTTTGTGTTTTTCTTTGTGTAAGTGTTGATTGCTTGATTTTAGTGAGCGCTTGTTATCGTTTTAATGTATGTTAGCTTGTATAAGAACCATTTCTATTTGTGTTCGCATATCACTGTTGTCACATGCATGACATTGTTTTACATCGACGGTCGCCATTGTGGAGACTCACTTCACACACATGCATGCTTTCCCATTCTTTGAATCTTGCTCTTACTGTTTGCATGCATGATATTAACTCTTGTTTACACTCAGTTTCACCATGCATTTAGACTTCTCATGTTTTCAGTCACCTGTTGGTGGGTTTGGGGTGCCTTGTCCCAGAGCTTTCATTGCTCGTCTAGCATTGCGCATTTCTGGAAGTGAAGACTCTACCTTCCCTCCAGAAATTGTGCAAGTTTGGCCCAACACTGACCTATAGGGTTGCATTGCAAGATTCTAGGAGGAAGTACCTTATTGGCCCCAAAAACTGTGTAATGCAGTTTGCTGGTTTGCATGTCATTGCTGACTGAAATTTCATATTACGTAGTTTCAATCCTCAGTAGGCCAGGCTAGACTGTGCATTGCGTAGTTCCAATAGTCAGTCAGCCTTGCACAGTTTTGGTAGTCAGTCTCCCAACCTCCCATTGAAAACTACACAATCTTCATAGACAGTCACATAGGTGTGTTGCATGTCAGTCCTCCAGTTTGTTTTGGTTATCAACTATCATATTTATTGTCGTGAGTGTTTCTATGTCTCCATGTATCACAGGTGTTCATCTGCCTCTCAACAGCACAAGTACAGTGGATTCCAGGAGAGCAAAGTCAAAGACATTGTTGAGAGCATAACTGGGGATGCAGTTGATTAATTGTCTATGAACTTGCCTATCTATGAAGACATCAAGTTGTTCATGGAAAAGGATATCAACATGAAATGGTAGAAGCATCACAACAAGAAGCACCATCAACATCAGCAGAAAGTAAAACAGCTGTGTGTGACAAATGCAAGGGGAAGGTTGTTGATAGCACATAGGCAGAGCAAAGTTGCAAGTTCAAGCAGATCCACCTGTAATGAAGTCATCTTTGGATATTGAGGCTATGAGCTGACGGTGCGATAAGAGGATTGCACAAAGGTAGAGAGAGAAATAGATAAGAAGTTGCAGGTGTTGAAGTGGAAACTCAAGGAAGAATAAGAGTTACACAGATGAGAGATGGAGTTGTAGCAGGAACAGGTACAACAAGAGGCGCAACATCCACAGACTAATGAAACTACACCCATACAGGTTATAGACCCAACCCAACAGTTGGCACAAAGCAAACAGGGTGAGTAGTGTCATCGATCACATGAAAGGGTGTTCAGGAGCATGGATGTCATTATGTGCATGCATGCAATCCCACCCATCGGCACACTCACTGAGGCAAAGACAACAACCAAGTCTGACTAGAGCTAAACATGTATGTTGACAATTTGATGTGCATAGTCACCAGCACACACTTGGAGATCAACACAAACACTATGCATCAGCATGTGACTGGTCCATCTGCACTCAATACACTGATGTGCATGTTATCAAGCGTGTTGGTCAGAGGATTCTTATCAATGTACCCGGATGCAACAGAGGCAATAGTTCGCTTTCAACAGGATGTCACCATTAAGAGACCAAGCTTGGCATCATTTCGACGCCACCGATCATCGCAAGGATGTTGAATATTTGGTCTTACCACAACTTTCTGAGTGTTGGTGATAGCTTTCATCGCTTTCTCAAGCCTATTTTGTCTCACATGGGTACATGTACAGATTGTATGTAACATTTTGTAAAGTGGAAGTCCAAGTGTCGATAGTTGAATGTAACAGTCATAGAGAAGTTGAAGAGTCATGAGGGTAGGTGAAGAGTCACAAAGGTGTTGGAAATAATACTGAGATGGGGGGGTGAATCAATATTATCTGGTCAATTATTTACTTTTTCAAACCCAGAACATATACACTACTTCAGTTAGATGAACCCGCGTATATACGCAACTACAGATAAGGAAACCCACGTATACAATGCAGATTTATAATTTACTTTATTCTACAGATGTTGATCATTAAGTTATGCACCATAATCATATAAATAGTTTCCAGGAACAATAAAACAGATCATAAGACAACCACACATAAGAACACAAGATATAAGGTAGAAACCCAATGTGGGTGAAAACCACCTACTGCAATTCGTCTCTATCTTCTTTTAATTAGAAACTTCTTTTTACAGTGATTCTGTACTGGTGCAGTCCTTTACCAGTACGCACGCTGCTACCTGTAGAGAGCTACAACACTCTCTCATTTTCCACCTTCTCCTGGAAGGGAGCTACAACCCCCTTAGTTCTTGTACTAGTTGAGATACTAGTACGTAGGCTGCTACCTGCAAAAGGCTACAACCTTCTCTTTCTTCCAGGGACCACGTTTCATAAATTTTCAGACTAGATCCACAAATAACATCAATCAAACATCAATAATTTTTGCATCAAACAATCACCATTTCACCAGTCAAGACTGAATCAAAATAAGCACTTCTCTGTCAACTGTACCCAGATCATAGTAACAGTAATCACACCTCAGATTCTAAACCTAGATCAATGCAATAATCAACAGAAGCAGCTAGAACATAAATTATGAGATGTATGCTACTTCAATATTCAGAAACTTGCATGCATACGCTTCTGTGTTAATATCAACCTGTGTATACGCACTTCCGACTTACAGAACCTGCGTTTATACGCACCTATGCTTCACTGAACCTGCATACAGATCTATAAAGGTAATTTACCCCTAATGTTCAGATATTAGTTTACCCAAATTATTAGATTTATAGATCAAGCAAGCGCCACCTAGAACAGATCAAAATCATACAAAGATACTATCATTCAAGCTTAATATTTTGACCCATTAAAAGAACTTATCCTTCTCCTTGCGCTCAAGTTCCTTCTTCCTTCAGATCTAGATCTGCAACATAACCCAATCACTATATTCCAGATCTAGCACCTTTTCAGATATTCAATAATTCAGATCATGCCTTGCCAAATGATCTCCTTCCTCTTGTATATCCTTAGGCCTTTCACAATACTACGGTCCAAAACCATAACAATTCAATACCATGGACTCAATACTTGGGAACAACACTTATAACGAGATACCATGGCCCAAAACCATAGGTTCAAATACCAAGGACTAAATATCACGGACCGAAAACAAGTTTTCCCACATGTACGCACTTTTCCTTGCATGAAAGTGCATGTATACGCATACACATCTTGGGAACGTCCAACCCGCGTGTATACGCGGCTTCATCAAAGTGAACCTGCGTATATGTCTTTTTCTTCTTTCTGAGTGCCTGAACTATGATCTGTCACCAGAGTGAGTTGCCATCAAGGACAACACCTATGCCATAGCACAAAAACTACCAAACCTGTGCCAGAATGCCAACAATCTCCCCCTTTGGACTTGATGGCAACCTCAAGATCCTCAAGATCATTCTCCCCCTTAGTCATCAAGGGCAAAGGGTTGTGCTCCCCCTGAGTACATGCTGAAATCTCTGCTCTGCTGTGCTGAACATGCTCCCCCTGACTGTAGGCAAGATCTGCAAAAAGACGTTCTTTAAAAGGAATTATGACTTATACATCATAGCTGACCTTCCTATCACAAAAGACTCTATATATACATCCATCACCCAACCAAGTGGGGATACATCATAATTTTACATATGACAACCAATTACATTACATCATTCATCCCAGGCATAGTGGGGAAACCAAAATAGGCCGTTACATGACCTTGATGAAAAGAATATATACATGACATAGAGACGAAATATCTTGAGTAAGACTAAGAAATTCATCAATAACTACTATTAGCAGCATCTGTCAATCATTATTCAAATCAGCAACCATGTTCTCGTCCTCTACAAGTGATCCACCTAAAACCAACAACAGTTGTGAACTTGAACCAAAAGCTTCTAAGATAATGCCAACAATGCATCACTAGAAGATTATCTGCTCCCCCTGAACCTATGCCAGATGGTCTTTGACAGACCCCTATCAGACTATCAAAGTCTGTCTCTCGTGATATCCTTCAAACCTCCATATACGTGACTGTATCTGCACAAACTAGCGTATGTACATGGATCCTCCTCATCCAACTCGCGTACAACAACTTTTCTCTGAAACGGACAAGTTTCAATAGCAGGTTGAAGCATCAACTACTCCTAGTTTCTGTCTGAGGTATTCAAATGTTTCCCTGGGCAGCGGTTTGGTGAATATATCAGCGACTTGTTCCTTAGAGGGAACATACTCCAACTTGATTTTTTGTTCCAGCACTTGTTCCCGAAGAAAATGATATTTGATAGGTATGTGCTTGGTCTTTGAATGCATGACTGGATTCTTTGAAATGCTTATTGCACTCGTGTTATCACATAAGATGGAGATAGGTGGAGTACAATTGATTTGATAATCCTGCAAGATTTACATCATCCAAAGGAGTTGGGTGCAACAAGATGCAGCAGCCACATATTCTGCTTCAGCTGTAGATAATGCAATAGAACTCTGTTTCTTGCTGAACCAAGATACTAATCTGGAACCCATAAAGAATGCACCACCACTAGTCCTTTTTCTGTCATCCATGCTTCTAGCCCAATCTGCATCTGTATAAGCACGAAGAGTGAGATCTACATCTCTAGGATACCATAGGCCATAGTTTTGAGTTCCTTGAAGATACTTGAAAATTCTCTTTACTGCCTGAAGATGAGTTTCCTTAGGATTTGCCTGAAATCTTCCAACCATTCCTACTGCATGCATGATGTCTGGTCAAGTACCTATTAAATAGAGTAGACTTCCAATCATGGATCTATAGGTTGGTTGATGCACTGCTACTGATTCATCATTTGCACTGAGGCTACATCCTTTGACCATAGGAGTACATACTGGTTTCGAATCTTCCATGCCATACTTCTTCAAGATCTGCGTGAGGTACTTGGTTTGAGATAAAAAGATACGCCTTTATTTTGTTGGATTTGTAAACCAAGAAAATATGTCAGTTCTCCAAGCAAAGACATTTTGAATTCCTTTTGCATTACCAAGGCAAAGTTTTGACTCATAGCTTCTTCATTGCTGCCAAAGATGATATCATCTATATACACAACAAGTATTAGCAATTTGTTATTTTCAATTTTTATATAAAGATTGCTATCTGCTGATCCTTTTGAAAAACCTTGTTGATGAAGGTATTTGTCTAGATGATAGTACCAAGCCCTTGGAGCCTGTTTGAGACCATAGAGAGCCTTCTTTAATTTGCATACAAGATTTGGATCATTACCAAGGATGAATCCAACTGGCTGCTCAATGTACACTTCTTCTTCTAAGTCTCCATTCAGAAAGGTTGATTTCACATCCAGTTGAAATACTTTGAACTTCTAAAAACTAGAGAGAGCAAGGAACATTCTGATGGCCTCAAGTCTAGCAACGGGAGCAAAAGTTTCTTCAAAGTCTATTCCTTCTTGTTGTGCGTACCCTTTACAAACAAGTTTGACCTTGTTTCTAATCACTTCCCCATTTTCACTCAACTTGTTTTTTAAGATCATTTTGTCCCTATGACATTCTTATATTTTGGTCTAGGAACCAACTCCCAAGTGTTATTCTTTTCGATCTGCGCAAGTTCTTCATCCATTGCTTTGACCCAGCATTCATCTTTGCACGCCTCTCTTACATTTTGTCGTTTAGTGGAGGAGAGTAATGCCAAATAGCTTGAAGCTTCTGCAATTGTTCTTCTTGTTTGTATACCTGCCTCTTTCTGCCCCAAAATTTGAGTTTCTGGATGATTCTTTTGAACATATCTGGATGGAGTCTCCTCTTCTATCCTTATTTGTTCTCCAGTCTCCTTATGGGTTTCTTCTTCATAGGTTTCTTCTTCATCATGAATCTAACTTGAAATCTTCAGATCTTACCTGTCTAGGAGTGTTTTCTTCTTCATCAACCACTACATCAATACTTTCAACAATTTTTCCAAGACTTTTATTATAACACTTGTATGCTTTGCTATGGGGCGAGTAACCAAGAAGAATGCCTTCATCTGCTCTAGGTTCAAACTTGCCAAGATGTTCATCGGTATTTTTGATATAACATTTGCTTCCAAAAATTTTGAAATATTTTACCGAAGGAGTCTCACCATACCAGAGCTCATGAGGGGTTTGAGTGCTACTTACCCAGACATTTGTTTTGTTGAGAATAACAATTGCAGCAAATGTAGCTTCACCCCAGAAAGTTGCGGGAGTTCCAAACTCATCAAGCATAGCACGAGCCATTTGTTGAACCGTTCTATTCATCCTTTCCACTACTCCATTTTGCTGAGGAGTCCTGGCTGTAGAGAATTC
>APFE030817266.1:3343-14722 GCA_000404065.3 Pinus taeda | reverse complement strand
GCTGCTACCTGTAGAGAGCTACAACCCTCTCTCATTTTCCAGCTTCTCCTGGAAGGGAGCTACAACCCCCTTAGTTCTTGTACTAGTTGAGATACTAGTATGCAGACTGCTACCTGTAGAAGGCTACAACCTTCTCTTTCTTCCAGGGACCACGTTTAATAAATTTTCAGACTAGATCCACAAATAACATCAATCAAACATCAAGAATTTCTGCATCAAACAATCACCATTTCATCAGTCAAGACTGAATCAAAATAAGCACTTATCTGTCAACTGTACCCAGATCATAGTAACAGTAATCACACCTCAAATTCTAAACCCAAATCACTGCAATAATCAACAGAAGCAGCTAGAACATAAATTATGAGATGTACGCTACTTCAATATTCAGAAACTTGCATGCATATGCTTCTGTGTTAAGATCAACCTGGTATACGCACTTCCACCTTTCAGAAACTACGTGTATATGCACCTGTGCTAAGATCAACCTATGTATACGCACTTCCGACTTACAAAACCTGTGTGTATATGCACCTGTGCTTCACTGAACCTGCATACAGATCTATAAAGGTAATTTACCCCAAATGTTCAGATATTAGTTTACATAGATTATTAGATTTATAGATCAAGCAAGCGCCACCTAGAACAGATCAAAATCATACAATGATATTATCATTCAAGCCTTAAGATTTTGACCCATTAAAAGAACTTATCCTTCTCCTTGCGCTCAGGTTCCTTCTTCCTTCAAATCTAGATCTGCACCATAACCCAATCACTGTATTCCAAATCTAGCACCTTTTCAGATATTCAATAATTCAGATCATGCCTTGCCAAATGATCTCCTTCCTCTTTTATATCCTTAGGCCTTTCACAATACTACGGTCCAAAACCATAGCAATTCAATACCATGGACTCAATACTTGGGATCAACACTTATAACGAGATACCATGTCCCAAAACCATAGGTTCAAATACCAAGGACTAAATACCATGGAGTGGAAACACGTTTTCCCACATGTATGCACTTTTCCTTGCATGAAAGTGTGTGTTTATGCATACGCGTCTTGGGAACGTCCAACACGTGTATATACGCGGCTTCGTCAAAGTGAATCTGCGTATATGTCTTTTTCTTCTTTCTGAGTGCCTGAATTGTGATCTGTCACCAGAGTGAGTTTCCATCAAGGACAACACCTATGCCATAGCACAAAAACTGCCAAACCTGTGCCAGAATGCCAGCAAAAGGGGTATGTCAAGGGTCACCCCACCTTTTCCTATTTATAGTACCTCATAACTCATTGTAAGGGCTTTTGGGTAGCCAAGCTTCCAACAGGAGTATCTTAGAGAAAGCTTGGAGAGTATTGTAACGAGCCTTGGCTTCTCCACAGTGTAGAGCTAGTACATCTCTTTGGAGGAGCAGGTGGCAATGACTGTAATGCTCCATTATCGAGACTAGTGGTTGGTCATGGTTATACTATATAATTGGAACTTTCACTTCTTAATATAACAGAGCCAGCACGTTTCATGCATATGTTGTTATTATATTTCAGTTAACTTGGTTACTCTAATGATATATGTATTTGTTTGATTACGCATGTATTTATAGACTCTTTCTGTATATGTATGTATGAATCTTACTGAGATGTGTTATTGGTTTAACCATCACTTTGGATTGTTAGTTCACCTGCCTTCTAGTTGATGATGTGCCTTTGCTCGTGTGTTCCCTTCCAAGTTGCGTGTTTACATAGTTTCCAAAGGGCACACTCATTCCACCTTGCGTGTGTTAGAACCATTCATGCACCTTTCTTGGCTTGTTGCGCATGTCACACCCTTTGCTACCAACAAGGACATCTTACTTACCTCTGCGCACAACCATGGTCAAGGCGATACCGTACGACCCACGACTCGGAATTTTACACCAAATGGTCTGAGGTCTAGTTGGGACTTCTTACCGGGGAGATCCCCCTGACATGTTGATGAGTTCAACAACGTCAACATTTTGGCACTAGAAAGAGGGCCAAATGAAAAGCTAAGACCTCACAATCTATTTTGAATCTTCATACATCTATCATGGATACTATCAAACTTATCCCTTCGCAAGTTTTTTGGATGCCGAACCTCTCGACATCATGTGGGAGTTTGTTGATATCTTAGATGAATTCATGTATGATGGTGAAGGTGAAGTAGCATGGCTTGAGTACTTAGAAGACTTCTATTCATTCCTTGCAGAGGAGTTCTATGCAGAATAGCCCTACGTGCTGCTTGCATACACGCTTCGCAAATCCCCACAACGTTGGTGTTGAAGTCTGACACTCGGTAGCATGCACTCACTTGAGAAGTTTTGTGATCTCATCGAATTCACTTTCCATAATTTTGATCCATAACCTCTTGACCAAAAAATGTTAAAACAATAGAATACCCCGGAAGATTCGCTTATGGATTTTTTGGACTGATTCTGTGTATTGCAGTTTCAAGCTCCGAAAAGTCAGATGAAATTCCAGTATCTCATGGATAGATGTGAATATTGTCTTACCAAATCTGTCAATCACAAGAATAACTTGAAGCTCAAACCCCACTCGAAATACTTTGGTGATGGAGCTGCACGATCAAAAACAGACATGGTTGCTGTCACAAGTGATTGTCCGCCATCCTCTCATCAAATAGCTTCACCACTGCAGAGTGATGTGGTAGAACATGCACACATGTCCGTTCAACTATCACACCCGCCCAACATCACTTCTCTCAATTTTCACGCAAATTTGTTTGTGAAGCCCATGGGTTGTCACATACATGTCTTACCTCAACCTTCGTCTTTGTTTTATGCTGATCCTCCGAATTGCATTGTCTTGTGTTCTTCCATTCTAAAATCTACACCTGTTGTGAAGAAGGATCAAGCTATCGATGTAGTTGGTGTTTCACAACCAACCTATACTATCATTCATGAAGAGTATGGTTGGGAGCCTGAACTTCAACCCACGGCAAAGGACGATTCCCTTCTGTTTGTGCCTCCTCTATTTTTCCCTAACATCTCTAGTGATTCTGCCATCCCTAAATTTGCATGTGTATCTCTGTCTACAGATGCACCCATTTTTTATCATTCACAGAACACACCAGATTTCAATCCATCATCTAACAACGGAGAGAAAAAATCATTCATTGAACATCCACTTGTTTCATCTTCTTTTTCTAGAAACACAGAAGGTGAACATTCTTGCTTCTCATCTACCCCTTTGTATGATTCATCAAATCATGAGGATGCCGACAAACATCCTAAATTTTCTGATATTGGATTTCATGATCTCTCTAATTCTTCATCCGATCACGATGTTCATTCAATCGTTGCTAATCTATCTAAGACACTGGTCTATGATGATCTATCTATCGATGAAGTCGAAACCTTGCAAGCTGTCAAGGCACTTTAGCCCGAGCTAATGGTTATGTTAGACCCTCGTTGTCCTGAGGCTAGTTTAACTTCCAATCAAGAAATTGTTGAAACACCCAAGGCTCCTCATCACTCTTTTGTATGCGCTGAAGATCAATACAACACTTAGATTTCGCTTCCTCCACTCGAACTACATGATCGCATCGCTCATGCATTAGAGGAATATTACAAAGCAAGCACACTTGTGCAACGTAAGTGGTCTACCTTTCTCACGTTTGCTTGCATGTCATAGTTAGGAAAATGTGTACAGTTAACACATGCACAAAGTGTAGCATGGAACCATGGTAAGTCCATGGATTGCATGTTATGTGTTGGCACTCACTTATGTTCTGTGGACACATTTAAGCTCAGAGTGTGTTTGACTTCATTTTTATATCTTTCATTTTTTCTCATTCACATAGTTGTACTTTTCACGAACCATGCCTTCACCGACATGGGTCAACCAATGCACTGATGGCTACATTGGAAGTATCACTTTACATGATCAAACCCATGCACCATTAGCTTAGGAGTAGGAGTAGTGTTTTCTTTGGGTTTGTTTGCTTGTATGCATGTTTGATTCTTAATTTACATTTTTGTTTTTTTGCTTGCTTGTTTTCTTACTCGCTATGCTTATGCATTTACTTCTACTTTTTCTTTATTTTGTTGTTTACTTGCTTGTTTACATTCGTAGGTTATGTTCGCATGAAACCATGTATCACTCTTGAAGCAAGTTGGGTGAAATACAAGAGGACTTGTGCAATTATCAATACTTGGTTATCTGTTGTCCTGCCTTTGTATAAAGAACTTGCTGTATTCATTCCATGATACATCAATGGAAAATACACATTGTTCACGGTGAAGTTTGGTGAAAACACAACGCTTGCACACTAACTAGTGTCACCTACTCTAGTCGGTTGCTTTTGGGTCAATCCTTTTTAGCCCAGTTGAGTAAGGTGAGGGGGAAACCCTTAACAAGCACATCAGAGGTATATACAAACTAATTCTCTGAAGGAAAAACCTCTTCTACTCTCAATAAGTTGGGATCCTCTTCTGCCTTTGAAATGAATAAGTGTTATGCACAGTTTTGAAAATGAAAATGTGAAAAATTTTGAAAAAAGATGAATGAAAATGAATAAGGTGAAAGAAGAGAAAAGTTGCCTGCACAGAGAGGTGATGCAAGCAACTTCGTCAAGGTACTAACCAAGTTAGCTGGCAATAAAGCGATGCTTGTCTTCCTGCGTGACTCCGTCGAGGTACTGTCAAGGCCTGCTGGTAGCGAAGCAACACCAGAGAGGAAAACTTAAACTCTGAATATCATGTGACTTGTGCACCAATATACCCCTCATCCCAAGTGAAACAACCATGTTGTTTGAATGTGTGTCGACCGATCAAGAGCATGGTGGATGCTACATCTTACAATTAAGCAAGTGTGGAAGCCGAGATGATCAGAGAAATGAACAATACTTCCAAAGGTGTTAGACTTGCTTTTCATGAACAAGGTCCATGGAAAGAGATGTACATCTACCAATGTGCTGCCAAGTGTTGTAGTGGCTACAACATCCCTCCAAAATTTTGCCTTAGATTCATTTTGGAGCCTCCCTACCAACCATCCTTAGCAGCATGTCTTTGTTATATGGAATTTGCATCTATGAATAAACACATTTCCCTAGTTGGGTAGCTACACCTAGAACAACAGAAAGAAAGTAGTTTAACCTTTTCCTATAGTAGAAAGATGAGATAAAGGAACTTACTTGTTGTCTTTTGCTTCCTTAATCCCCTTTGAATGCTCCTGTCACTCCCACTTGAACTAAACTCACTCAATTGGTACCTGTATCAAGAGAAACAGAAACAACAAACTATCAAAGCATACATGATCTATATACTATAATCCAATGGAATCAAGGACAATGAAACAAATAATCATCATAGATGTGTACAATAATATGAGAAAAGGAATAAACTCTTTATTAGTGTAGAAGGAATAGTATCACCCAATACTGTTTGATCCTGTGCCACTCCTCCAGCTTCAGTCCAACCCTCGCCACATCAAAAGCACACCAATCCAGCATCATAATATTGCTTGACATGGACTCAATTCTCAAACCAACAGAATTTCCTTACAAACTTCAGATCCTAGCCCCCTAATCACTATGACGAGTGGTCAATTTATAGGAAATGGAGGTGGTTTTGTCATAAATGAGGGTATTGAATGGATTTCCAAACATGGATTTAGTTTCCATGGAGCAAGGGATGAGAGGATAGGAGGTTAATGGATCCTTAGCCTATCCAATTTCGAGCTCATAGGAGGCGATAAGAGATGGGATCCTTCTAGAATGATCTAGAATCAAGGAATATTCCCAGAACCCTATGCAAATTTCGCTCAATCTCGCCCAGTGCAGGTCAAAGAGGGCCTAACTGCATTGCAGTGCAGGCCTAAATGATCCTACCTTCTCTACAGTGCATTTACCCCTAACCAAGGCTACGTTGGTGTCCTAAGGAGGCATTTCAGCAAGGCTTTAGGCCAGGAAACTTTCATGGAAGGAAGCATTCAATGTGATGACTTGTCTAGGGCATGTAACAACTGAATTAGGGTTTGATGAGTCCTAATTGTACTGATCTGAATGTTGGGAGTGATGTGACCAAATAGACCTGTAACAGTCTTGTACATTCAAATATATAGGTTTCATTGGTTTTTCAATGGCTTTCCAGCCTATACGTGTCAATTTACTTCACTCCCTTCACAGGCTGCCATTCTGTACATAAACTATTTTCTAGTTGAGACACTCCCCTAGAAAATTGTGCAATTCTGGAGGGAAACGAGCCTTCCCTCCATAAATTTTTCAAATTAGCTGGGCAGCCTACTAGGCTCCATAATTACGTAGAACAGTGAGGCAATCCTCCTTCATAAAACTAGGCAATCTGACCCAACACTGCAACTCAACCCAGAAATTGTGTAATTCTAGGAGACAATCACTTGTTGACCTCAGAAAGTATGCAATCCCTCAGGGATGGTCAGCCCATCTCAGCCCAAAAACTGCATAAATTTTCATCCCAAGTTCATAGACCGATGCATGTACCTTCAGGGTTGACCGGTTCCCTCCAGGATTGAGCAAAACTAATTTGCATGCATGGGCTTATTTTCTCGGAATAGCAAAAGGAAGCATGAAAATGGGCATCCCTAATTTTAGGGATCTATTTTTAGTAGTTGGGTTACATGCAAAGATCAGTTTAGAAACCTCTCGCCAAGTGTTTCTTTTTCCTAGATTTGTGTCATGCACGTCATATTATCAATATTATCAAAACTTATGAATCGAGCATTGTAGAGCTCATTCCTCATATTGATCTTACAACTCTGACATCCCACACTACATCCAGAAGTCTTCGGCACTTTCAACTTAGTTGTTTCAAGGTGAGTCTACTTCTCATGTCTTGCGTTGTGTTTCTGTCGCTTTTTGTGTTTCTCTTTGTGTAAGTGTTTTCTACTTGATTTAAGTGAGCGCTTGTTGTTGATTTAATGTATGTTAGCTTATAGAAGCACCATTTCAGTTTTCGTTCGCAACTCACTATTGTCGCATGCATAACACTATTTTGCACCGGTGATCACCATTGCGGTGATTCACTTCACACACATGCATGCTTTCCCATTCTCTGAATCCTGAACTTACTGTTTGCATGCATGATATTCACTCTTATTTACACGCAGTTTCACCATGCAATCGTACTTCTCATGTTTTCAGTCACCCGTCGGCAGGTTTACGCTGCCTTGGCACAGAAATGCCTTTCCCAGCTATAATTGCACATTTTTGGAAGTGAAGGCTCTACCTTCCCTCCAGAAATTGCACAAGTCTGGCCCAACACTGACCTCCAGCCGTGCATTGCGTTATTCTGGGAGGCAGTACCTTGTTGGCCCTAGAAACTGCACAATGAATTTTTCTAGTTTGCATGTCATTAGTGACTGAAATTGCGCATTATGTAGTTTCAGTCCTCAACAGGCTAGGATGGACTATGAATTATGCAATTCCAGTGGTCAGCCAGCCTCCCGGTAGCCCGAATTATGCCTTGTGCAGTTTTGGTAGTCAGTCTCCAAGCCTCGTGGTGAAAATTGTGCAATCTTCACATACAATCACACAGGTATTTTACATGTCATTCCTCTAGTTTGTTTTGTTTTTCAATTGAGAGATTTCTTTCCATGAGTGTTTCTATGTATCTAGGTATCATAGGTGTTCGTCTACCTCTTAGAATCACAGGTACAATAGATTCTAGGAGATCAAATTCAAAGACACTATTGAGAGTGCAACTAGGGGTGAAGACGATCAAGTGTCTATCAACTTGCCTATATATGAAGACATCAAGTTTTCATGGACAAGGGTATCAAGATGAAATGGCAACAGCATCACAGCAAGAAGCACCATCAGCATCAGCATAAGGTAGCACATCTGCGTGTGACAAATGCAAGGGTAAGGTTGTTGACAGCACAGAGGCAGAGAAAATTTGCAAGTTCAAGCAGATCCACTTGTGATGAAAGCAGCTTTGGCGATTGAGGCTATGACACAATGATGCGACAAGAGGATCGCATGAAGGTAGAGAGAGAAATAGAGGACTTGCAGGTGCTGAAGTGGAAACTCAAGGAAGAACAGTTGTTGCACAGACGAGAGACAAACTTGCAACAAGAACAGGTACAACAGGAGGCTTAATATACACAGACTGATGAAACTACACGCATACATGTTATAGAGCCAGCACAGTAGCTGGCATAGAGTAGACATGGTGAGAAGTGTCATTGATCACATGTAAGGGTGTTTAGGAGCATGGATGTCATTATACGCACGTATGTGATCCCACCCATCGGCACACTCACCAAGGTGAAGACAAAAACCAAGTCAGACTGGAGCTGAACATGTATATTGACAAGTCAATGCGCATTGTCACCAGTACACACTTGGAGATCAACAAAGACACTATGCATCAGTATGTTGCTGGTCCATCTGCACTCAAGACAGTGATACGCATGTTATCAGACGAGTTGGATAGAGAAGTCTTATCGATGTACTCGGATGCAACAGAGGCAAGAGTTCGCTTTCAGTAGGATGTCACTATTGAGCACAGGGACACCATCACGGACAACCAAGATTGGAATCAGTTCACCACCATCGATCATCTCAAGGATGTTGAAGATTTGGTCTTACCACAACAATTTGAGTGTTAGTGGTAGCTTGCATGGCTTGCTCAAGCCTATTTTGTCTCACATAGGTACATGTGTAGATTTTGTGTAACATCTTGTAAAGTGGAAGTCTAAGTATCGATAGTTGAATGTAATAGTCATAGAGTAGTTGAAGAGTCATGAGGGTAGGTGAAGAGTCACAAAGGGGGAAGTCAAGGGTCACCCCACCCTTTTCTATTTATAGTACCTCATAACTCATTGTAAGGGATTTTGGGGAGTCAAGCTTCCAATAAGAGTATCTTAGAGAAAGCTTAGAGAGCATTGTAACAAGCTTTGGCTTCTCCATAGTGCAGATCTAGTACATCTCTTTAGAGGAGCAAGAGATAGTGACTGTAACATTCCATTATCAGGGCTAGTGGTTGGTCATGGTTGTATTGTATGATTAGAACTTTCACTTCGTAATATAATAGAGCCATCACGTTTCATGCATATGTTGTTATTGGATTTCAGTTAACTTGGTTACTCTAATGATATATGTATATGTTTGCTTACACATGTATGTATATGTATGTATGAATCTTATTGAGATTTTTTGTTGGTTTAACCATCACTTTGGATTGTTGGTTCGCCTGCCTTCCAGTTTGTGATGCATCTTTTCTCGTGTGTTCCCTTCCAAGTTGCGTGTTTACATAGGTTTCCAAGGGGTGCACTCATTCCACCTTTTGTGTGTTAGAACCATTCATGTACCTTCCTTGACTTGTTGTGCATGTCAAACCCTTTCTATCAACAAATACATCTTACTTACCTCTGCGCACAACCGCGGTCAAGGAAATACCGTATGATCCACTGTTGGGACTCCTACACCAAATGGTCTGAGGTCTAGTTGGGACTTCTTTCCAGGGAGATCCCTTGACATGTTGGTGGGTCCAACACCGTCAACACATTCATAGAAATGTTTACCTGGTTGTCCCCCTTCTCATTTCGCTTCTTCTTCTTCGCCCTTTTCTTCTTCTTCTTAGTTTCCTGGTTACTAGAATCGAGACTTTCACCAAGCGAATAGGAAGAAAGGGATGAAGAAATAGCAGGTGAAGAAGGAAAAGCGTCAATTTTAAGATCAATTTGACATTGATGATTTTTAGGTGGAGGACTACTTGGTTGAGAATCAGTTTGGACATTCGGAAACAAGGAGGTCAAAAATAACCAAATTGGTAAACCAATGGTAGATCTAGGAAAGGACAACATTACCATATAAGGAGCACCAATATTTTGAAAAGAAGGAAAAGGACCAGGATTCCCATCAAAGGGGTTTCCTTCATTGGCAGACTCAGGAATTTTTTCCATTAGTCTCAACCTAAGTTCTACTAAGGAGTTATTTCATGGTGAGTGTCACATGGAATGAGTCCATCTTGCGGACAAGATAGACCTTCCTAGAATCTAATGAAGACCTAATGACAAACACACCAACCAGACACTATATTTCTCTAAATGTGCTTTACAAATAATGGTAAAAAAATGTGTTTAAGGCCTACCTCATGTCCAACGCAAGTTTGGAGATGCCTTCGCTCCTTTGATCCAAGTAAGTTCCTTTGTCACAAACCTGCAAACACAAACAAGACAAACGATTAAATAGAACCTGAATAACCAGTATTATAAAACATATTAAACATGAAAGTCAAGGAGTCCATGAAACAAATAACATGAAATACTTGTTGAGAAAAATGAGCTTGATTGTATTAATTCAAAAGGGAAGAACCTTACAACCTTTGCCTTGACGCTATACAAGCTCCTCCCAGGGTCCAACAAGAAGTCTCCTCTACTTTGACAAGCTTCACTCACTTCCCAATGAAGCCAAAAAGGTATGTGATCTCTCCTCTTAAGCTCAAATAGGAAGTCTTGATTTCACTAGCATTTACGCTCAAAAGTTCAGCTTCTAACCTCTCTAGCCACTGACCCAATGCCTCAATTTATAGTGCAATGGAGATCAGTTACCAGGTCCTCCTTCAAAGGGATAGAATCCTCCTTCAAAGGGATAGCTCCTCCCAACAAGGGATTAGTTCCTCCTATTATGGGATGCATGAATCACTTGGAGCGAACAATCCACGTAACAAATGCTTCTAGAAACTTCTAGAATTAACCCAAGATGAGTTTTTTAAGATAAAGATTGCGCCTTTTGACTTTTACAGGGGTACACACCTTCCCCTTTACATACAGAGCGTATAAGTACGCAGATATCCTGAACAAAAGGTGCGGGCTTGCAGGCAAAAGTGAGAGAAAGTGCAGAACCAGAGTTACATTGCTTTTTTGATGTCTTTCTCTCATTTTTAAAGCTTATTCTGAAGAGCTGAGGTTTGAGACTTGCTTAGGAAGCTGGTATAGGTGGTGATAGACCTACACCGACTGTAAATAATCAAGGTGACGATATTTTTGCGTAATAGATTGCCCCCTAAAGTGCGAAGTTTGTAGTATATGAGGATTTTTTCATTTATCATTTAGGAAGAGTGAAGTACTTTATCATTTCGAGGATAATCTTGCGGAGAGCCCGGTTGGAACCTGTAAAAACATTCAATGCAAAATATATATATGAGATCATATCATCGCTGAGGTAGGCATTCCCATAGTCAGATAAAAACTGACTAAGAGACTGAAAACTGACTAGAAGACTAACTACTGCTCTGATATAGGAATGATCTCGTAACACATCATAAGTACAGACACATGTGGACACAGTATGGATGCAGCCATCTGTTTATGAATAGTCCATAATATAATGAATACAAAATTCCTCGCACCCTGGATG
>APFE030817263.1:0-16365 GCA_000404065.3 Pinus taeda | reverse complement strand
TTTTGCACCTACAATCGCCAATATGCAATATTGGTGCTCTGCATTGTGTACCATTGATACATTATGTGCCCTGGGCCTACAACCATCGATATGCGATATTTGCTCTATCTTGGACCTACCGATAGCCGATTTGCAATATCGGCGATGGGCTGATCGAAGATTTTGTTGTCTTCCCATGTTGCTGCTTCAAAAAAGCCTCGATTGCAATTTCCGATGGGCTTGACCCTTAGCCATTTTCCCTTTGTTTTCTAGTTTTGAAAGGGTATCTTTACTCTACTCTAACTTTTGATCCAGGAGTTTGTTTTTGGGCTTCCACCTACCATTGGAAAGCTTATTCCAAACACCATCTAGTGGGCAGGGTCCTATTTAGCTTTGAGAGCTTCTATGGCTTGGAAGATGGTTGCAAACTTTTATGTTCTTTGGTAGTCTTTGTGCAACTGGAACTTTGTTTTGAGAAGGTGACAATAGGTTGGACATGGTAGATAAGGGTTGTTAGCATTTACCTATGACTATGATGTTCATGTTGACCATGGTTGACAAAGTTAACCATTGTCAACTATGTTAATCATGTAGACCATTGTTGATCATGGTTTGGCCATGTTTGACCTTGGTTGAACATGGTTGGCCATCTTAACCATGTTGACCAATGTTGAACTTGTTGCCTACAATTGACTATGGTCAACCACATATGAGCATGGTTGAACTTGTTTGACCTCATTTAACCAAGGGAATATTATCATTGACTTAGTTAACACATGGTTGACCATGATTGCGAATGGTTTTATTTGTTACATTGCAACATCATTTTTCTATCCAATTTTGATGATGTATGATGTTCATCACATCATGGCATCACTAATGATGCTACGTATCACATTGCGATGGAATTTACTATTGATCATATTATGATGTTGTTTATTTTTCATTACATAGTGACAACATTTATTGTTCATCAAATTGTAATGTATTTTGCGTGAAGCTTGATTATCTTTGTAAATCAGGGGTCTTCTTTCAACTGTGTTTGGATCCCAGTCCCTAAAAGGGGGTGTGGGGGGGCTTCCCCCGCGCACTACAGATATAGTGGGGTGTGGGTTGGTGATAGTATGCTAGGGAGACCTCCCAGTGACTATTTGGGGGCAGCATCCTCGAAACAAAATTTGTTTGAGACAATTGCCTTGTAAAATATTGTAATTTTGTTGTCAATCTAGACCACTCGTTAGGCAGAAAATAGGATTGTAGAAGATATGTTAATTTAGGGTTTTTTCACTAGAAGGAAACCCTTGGTTTATATGAGGGAGTTGTATTGCAACTATGTATTATTTTGTAAAAGGAAAGAAAGATAGGAGATTTAATACTATGCATCTAATAACTTTGAACATAAGTGAGTGTATATGTAAGATGTTAAGGTCTTATAAGAACTATAGTGAAGAATATATCACTAAGGTATTGGGAAAGAAGCCTAAGGATGTAGAAGAGTGGATTTGCAATCTATGCTCAAAATCAAGGAAATGAATAACACATTGATAACCATTGTTCAAATTACATGACAAGAGACAAGAGAAAGTTTTTCTTTGAATGAAGACAAAAGAGGTACAGTTTCTTTTTGTAATAATGCAGCAACAAAGATAATAGGAAAAGGAATAATGGTTTTGGAAAATTGAAAACCCAAAGCTCAAAACGTATTATGTGTAGATGGTTTTTAGCATAATCTTTTAACTGTTATTCAATTGTCTGCTCAAGGACACGAAGTTATATTTAGGTTAGATGGTTTTGAAATAAAGAAAGCATATTCAATAAAATAATAGTGAAGACAGTTATGACTTTGAGTAATGTCTATGTTTTGGATGGTGGCAAAGAAAGTTTTCATATGGAAAAGGTGGATGAAAATTGATTATGGCAGAATTGATTAGGACTTGTAAGCTTTTACTGATCAATAAAGCTAAAAGCAACTGGAGGCATTGAGAAATATGCCAAAAATATCAAAGCCACATGAAATCATTTGTAAGTCATGTCATTTCGGAAAGAAAACATGTGTAGTTCAAAGAAAAGGAGAATTTTACATCAAGGCCATTGGAACTCATTCATATAGGTCTCTATGGTTACCACTAGAAAGAAATATTGATGAGTTGAGAGGTATTTCATGCTCTTAATTGACGACTTCACAAGAGCGACTTTGGTTGGTCTTATTAAAGAAAAATCTAGATCATTTGAGAAATTTAAAATACTCAAGGCCCAAGTAGAAAATGAGATGGATTTGAAGATAAAATGTTGAAGGTCATAAAGTGGGAGAATACCTAAGATGAATTTAATAATAGTTTTGAGAAACGTGGAATTAGGAGGTAGTTCTTGATTGTAATAACTCCACAACAAAATGATGTTGTTGAGAGAATGAACATAACAATCCAAGAGTAGCAAGGGAAATGATTGATGACGAAAAATTAACGCATACCTTTTGGGGAGAAGATGTCTAAACAATAACCAAAATTCTAAATAAGGCTCATCCAAGAGAAAAAATAAATAAGACCCCCTATCAGCTATGGTATGGTAGACCAACCTTAATAAAAAAAAAATTCAAGATCTTTGGGAGAAAATGTTATATTAAGCGAAACCAAGACAATCTAGGAAAGTTTGACTCAAGAGAAGATGAAAGAATGTTTCTTGGAACATTTTCTAGAAGCAAGGGCTACAAATGCTACAATAAAAAATTGTGTAAGATTGTTGAATGCATCCATATAAATATTGACGAGAAACCAATACATAAAGAAAGACTATAAGCTATGAGACATCGATACAAATTACTATGAGAAATCAGTTCATGCAAAATGGTAATGTATAGTGAATTGATGGAATCTAAATCATTGAAAATGTAACAAATCAAAAACAAATACTATTGAGAAAGAATTCTATACTCCAATCACCACAATGGAGTGAGTAAAAGTTCGAAGCATGAACCAGAGCCTTGTTCCATCAGTGATGAACTTTTTCCTTTAGAGTAAATGTGCACAAGCTATTCATTGAGTTTTGCAAAAGAAATCTACAAAAGATATCCATTGAGTTTTAGATTTAAAAAGAAAAAAGGAAAGTATACTTGGTTACTAGGAAGCATGTACAATATATATCTATTTAGTTTTGAAAAAAATTAAGGAAGAATAAAATTTGTTATTTAGACCTGAGTTGTTTTTTGATTTATTATTTTTAAGTAAACTTTGTTACTAGGAAGCCAACTGAATATATACCTATTTAGTTTCAAAAAAGTTAAACAAGATTAAAATTTGTTATTTGGACATGACTTCAATTTTTTTTAAATAAGAGAGTAAATTTTGTTACTAGAAAGTAGGTTGAATATATTTATTGAATTTTGATAAAATGTAAATAAAAAAAATAAACTTTATTATTCAAAAGAAAGTTATAATATATTTATTAAATTTTGTTAAAATTTAACCAAAAAAATAAATTGGGTTGCTTAAAAGTAAATTGAATTTTATAGAACAAATTTAAATGAAAAAATACATACTTTGTATGGAATCTTTCAAATTAATTTAAAAGACTAATCTTAAGTATATATCTAACATGAGCTGAGAGGGATCAAATTTTTTCACTTGCAAACTTTTTTAGAGTGCAAAAGACAATGTTAAATTGTGTTTTTGAATGCTAAATAGAATATGCACGGATGGACGGACAAACTTACACATCCCCTTTTATTGGGATAGGATGAGCCTCTCTACTCAATATATGAATACACTAGCAACTAGATATAAATCCCTCTCAAAATCTAAAATATAAATAATCAAAAATAACAAACTAACTGCACCAAAGAAAAAAAGAAATAAATCAACAAAATATAAAACCCATAAAAATAATTTGATTAGGGTTCTAAATCGATCAATAACAAAATTCTTTTTTAAGAATAGATCTGTACAAGATATTGTTATTTCTTTCTTAAGAATAGATCTACACAATCCACTCATTAATTTCTTTCTTAAGAATAGATCTGTACAATCTACTCATTAATGAAGTCCATAAAGAAACTTTAATTAAGGTTTTAAATTAAATGATAATAATTTTTCTATTACACTAACTTTGTACAAAGTTATTCATCGAGTTTTGCAGAAAAATGAAATGAATAAATAAAATCTCATACTATGTGGAATAAATTTAAATGAATGAATAAACATTACTATTGGAAAGGAAAGGAAAGTTAAGTTCACTGAATTTTGCAAAATTTAACTTAAATGAATAAACACCGATAATGAATGAATATATAGTTAGAACAGACACAGACCCTCTTATATTCAAGAATACAAAAACATCAAATGTACAAAGGCTCTACACATATGGTCATCCTAATCATGGATTATGACTCTATATCTATAGAATCATGAGTTTGTATCTGCAGACAACTATCTGATCTATGTACATGAAATGAAATTTATAAAGTTGAGCATGGGAATGCCTCCCTCAGCTAGATCATGAAAATCATATTATGATGATGTATTGTATTGTAACTTATGCAGGTCACCTTCCAGTTCGAAAATTCGAATCCTCATGATAAAGCATTTCACCTAACATGAATATTTACGACCTCATTCTTTAGGGGGAAACCGTTATAGACATATTTGGGCACATCAAACCCAAAATTATATTTCGATATATTAGGGCTCATCAACCCCTAAAAGAGTTGTTTCATACCCTAAAGGAACATAGTCATCTGAATACATCATTCGCCAAAAGTTCCATCTAAGAGACCATCCAGAAATTGCTTAAATTCAACCATACTGATTGCTCCACTGGAAAAGTGCGATGAACACTGAGTGGTACACTGCCAGGGTGTGATGCATACTATTTAGGTCTTCTAAAGGGTGCGATGGGCAAGGATGAACAAATTTCTGGGACAGTTCATTAGTTGGTTGCTCATGGAATCTTCTAGAAACTTCTTCTGTGCCACTTGCCTCTCTGAATTCACCCAAGGATGAACAAGGGAACTAGGAAACCATCTCCAATCCATTCTCTTGTGGAACGAATTGTAACAAGTGGAATGACACTAATCAAACCCCATGGATGACTCACGCCCTTGCAAAAATCTATAAATTGATCTCCCATCCAAGAGATCAAGAGGTTGGAATGTTGTGAATTGTAAGTAAGTGCTGATAGTTTCTCATTGAGGAGAGAGCATTGTATTCTTGTTGGTGTGATCTTGCTATTTCATGAGGTGAAGAAGGATTGAAGCTGGGAGGATGGCGCTAGATCAGAAAACTGGGTTATAATCCTCCTTTCTATTAACAAAGCTCTTCAAGTTATCTCCCATATGATTGTGCAATTGTGAATGCTATCATTTGTTCATTATATATATGATTCTGTAATTTTTATGTTGTAATAGATGACGATGCTTTGACGGTTCTTAGTTGCTATACTTGTGCAGGTACTCTCCAAGCATGTTAAGTATGGGGAGGAGTTGAAGGATCTGCCAAAGGAGACAGAGATCAAGCAAGGGATTAAGTGGAAGTTCCAAGTTGGTTCCACTATCTTTCTTTTATCTGTTACACATAGGAAAAATCATTGAATTGCTTTAAACTATTGTTTCTAGGGTAGCTGCCAAACCTAGAGGGTTAATTGTTCAACAAGACACTAATTTTCCCAGAAACAGCCCTTATCACTAGAACATTATGAAACATGTGAGTTCAGATCCCCTTTAGGCCCCTTTGCTTCAACCCCTTTCTGTAATTCTCTTCGTATGACTGAGGCCTTGAACCAGGTCCTTAGCCCTAAGGTGCTAGAGCCCTTAGACTCTTATCTGGGACCTTTTTCGTTTTATACATAGAATCTCACACTTTGGTTCTTTCTCATGCTTTCCTTTGATATCTCCTCTTAACCCTTATGATCACCGATCTATGGGGTTGGGCCCACCCGAGGTATCACAATCGCAATACAGGAGAGGGAGCCTCTTTACCTCCTTTCATAATGCTGATCGATTGTCTGAACATGGGACTTTAAGAAAGCATGATGCATAAAATATCACAACCAAGAGGGTCTTTCACATATCGTAATCGTAGGTCAGAAGGGACTTCGGTGGAGGATGGACCTTTGCTTTGTGAGATCGTCGATTACCGATTTGCAATGGATGATGTCATCATTGCCACATGTCACTCGGAAATTTCCCTTAAGCACTCTGAAAATACCAGATCAGCATGCCATGTGTCCTCTGTATTACCACGTCATCTCCATACTACCATGTCATGTTCACTTTAGCTACCATATGGATTCATAGGGACCAAAGGTATTCTGCCACGTGCCACCCTAGAGGAGAGAGAAAAGGGGCCATCCACACTTTGTTTTTCTTTGAATATCTTTGTTAAATGAAATAGGCCCCTCCCAGCGATTGAACACTAAAGGCCCAAATCTTGGCAATTTTCATGATATCAATGTTTGGTGATTTTCTGACCTTGTGTTTGTGTGCATCCTTTTGCACCTGCGATTGTCGATATGCGATATTGGCGCTCTGAATCGTGAAACACCGATACATTATGTGCCCTGGGCCTCTAACCATTGACATGCAATATTTTCTTTGCCTTGGACCCACCGATAGCCGATTTGTGATATCAGTGATCGATTCATCATAGATTTCGCTGTCTTCCCCTGTTGCTACTTCAGAAAAGCCCCGGTTGCGAGTTGTGATGGGCCTGAGCCTTAGCCATTTTTCCTTTGTTTTCTAGTTTTGAAATGGTATCTTCAATTTGCTCTAACTTTTGATCCATAAGTCCATTTTTGGACTTCCATCTACGTTGGAAAGCTTATTCCGAACACCATCCAGTGGGGAGGGTCCGATTTAGATTTGAGAGACTCTATGGCTTGGAAGATGGTCAAAAAATTCTATGTTCTTTGGTAGTCTTTGTGCAACTGGAACTCTATTTTCATAATGTGACAACATTGGCTCCACCTGAGGAGAGTTCCTTGCTAGCAAGGTGTTGAGAACCTACAAACTGTGAACTTCTCCTTTGGGCATGGATTCTTTTCTAAACAAGCGATAATTTTATGAAAGTGGATTTTCCAATGTAAATTGGAAATTTCATATAACAATTACAATACACACCGATATTTACAATGAGCGCAAGAAAGGTACCTCTAGTTTTGGAAATAGAGTTTGAGGAACTGACCATTTACCGACAGTTCTAAAGATTCACCATCCATATTTTCAAGCATGTACATGTTGTTTCCTTTATCTTCTACAATCTTGAAAGGGCCGAACCATAGTGGATTGAATTTTTTGTGTTTTCCCTTGCCTTCCCATCGGATATCCCATTGGAGAACTAAATCCCCTAGTTGAAGAGGTAGATCCTTGGCCTTATTTTCAAACAGGGATTTCATTTTGTTGGTAATTTGGCAATTTGGTCCCCACCTGTTCTCTATTTTCATGAAGCTCGACCAGCTGATTTATCCTTCATGTCAAGGCACTTGGCTCTTCCTCAACTTATTGTAGTAACTTCACCACCGGAATTGCTAATTGGATTGGGATGAATGCAGCCTTACGATACACTTGCTCAAAAGGTGATTTCCCAGTGGATCATTTAGGAGTTACTCGGTTGGCCCACAGGGAATCATTTAGTTGCACGTCCCAGTTCCTATGATTCTCGGTGATGGTCTTCTTCAACACCCTCACCATAGTTTTGATTGAGGACTTAGCCAAGCCATTACCTTGGGAATAGTAGGTAGTGGAGTGCTGATAATGATACTGAATTTCTGGCAGAATCTGGTGAATTTGACAGATTTGAAGACCTGAGCATTTTCAGTGAAAATTTTGATAGGACAACCAAAGCGAGATAATATATTCTCACCCATAAACTTAATTAACCCTCAGTTTGTAGTGTTTCTGGTTGGGATGGCCTCTACCCACTTGGTGAAATAATCTATGACCCTTAATATCCATTTGTGTTGGCCACTAGACAGTGGGTTTATTTCTCCTATGAAGTCTAGTCCCCATTGTCTGAAAGGTTCTTCCACATCCACTGGAATTAGGGGGAGAGGAGAAAAGTTTTATCTCTCAACAAACACTTGGTGTTTTTTGCATGGCCTAACCTGGGAATGAACATTTCCAAATAGCATAGGCCAGTAGAATCTTGCCTTGAGGATTTTGTGTTTCCTCAATCACTTTATGGGTTTCACGCTCTACCAAACATAGTATTAAAATTCCTACCAGGTCCTTCCAGTAGAGTTGACCATTGCATATGATATATTTTTGTGCTTGCAACCTTAGAGTTCAATATTTGGATATATCCAACCCTAGTGGAAACCTCAAGAATAAGAGATAGTGAATGATGTTCTTATACTAAGGTGATCCCTCATATTTAGCATAGATCTTCTGCTCAGATGTTTTAATCCCATTCTGATGATCCTCTGGTATGCCTTCCTCTGTTATGAGGTTTATCCCTAGATCTTGGCAATTAGATTTGGATAAAACATTGGCCAAAACCTAGCCTTTGATGAGCTTAGTAGGCTTTATTTTTAGCTAATATTCTTGTACCTTTGTGTTCCACCTACCCCTTTTCATTCGCTGTCTCATTGCACCCGGACGTCCTTGACTGCTTTCATTGGGACAAATGTTGTGATTTCTTATTGTAGCAGATACATACGAAATGCCTTCAAAGCCTTGACTAGTGAATAGGCTTGTTTCTCCAAGATGTTATATTTCATATCGGTATCCCTCAGGATTTGGCTGGAGAAGGCGATGGGTTGTTCATAACCATCTTTACTCTTCTATAGTAGAATTGTGCCAATAGTATGCGGAGAAGCAAAAGAGAAGATATAGAAAGGCGATGAATAGTCGAGGTTGACCAATATGGGGGCTTCAGGCAAAGATTCTTTAATTCTAATCAAATAATCTTTGAGGAGAAGGGCTCCACTTGACTTCATTTTCCTTCTTAAGCATGTCCATAATACACTTGACTATTTTTGCATTGTTGGGTATGAACTTCCTCAAGAAATTTATTCTCCCCAAAAAGGCTTGGACTTCTTTCTTATTCCTCAGTAGAGGAATATGACTAATGGCTTCGACTCGTTTAGGATCGATCCTCACACCTTCGTGGGCTACTATGTGTCCTAGTAGCTTCCCCTCACTCAGGGTGAACTGAAATTTCTTAGGATTCGAAGAAAGACCATGCCTCCTACATTTCTCAAAGGTGAGCTTCAAGTGGAGGATGTTCTCTTCATCATTCTTAGAAAAGAATGTGATATTGTCTAAATAAACCATCACAAATTTGTCTTTCTCCCCTACAAAAGTTATGTCCATAGCTCTCTAAAATGTGCCCCCTTCATTAATAAGACTAAAAGGCATGCAAGCATACATGAATGTTCTCCACGGGATGGTGAAAGCAATATTTTTCTGATCATCAGGATGGACTGCCACTTGGTTGTAACCAAAGAACCCATCCATCATGGACATTCTGACTGAGTTGGCCACCTTCTGTTATATATAATCCATCTTAGGCAGTGGATAGTTGTCTTTCAACGACACCTTTTTCAGATTCCGAAAATCTACACATAGCCTTATTTCTCTGTTCTTTTTCTGGACTGGGACTAAGTTGGCCACCCATTCATAGTACCTTAAAGGCACTATGATTATTTTCTATATAACCTTTCTCACTTCTTTTTCAATGGAGGGGAGAAAGAGTGGATTTATCTACCTAAGTTTCTTCTTTCATGGTTTTATTCCACTCTTTAAAGCAATCTTATGTTGAATGATGCTAGTATCAAATGCTTTTAAATCCTCATAATACCAAGCAAAAACATCCGTGTAGATTTTGAATAGATTTGAATACCTTTGTTTGTATTGAAAGGGGATTCCTTTTGATACACTGATCATCTGGGGTTCCTCCTCTGAGTCGATATTTCAATCTTCTACTTGATCATCCATCTCAGGAGCCATTGGTTTGGAGGCTATGCCATCCTTATTAAAAAGCCTTTCCAGTGGGACTAGTCTGCAAGGGATGGTATTCCCTTTTAATTATGGAATTTTGCAAACAGCCACTATGTCTTCCCACTAAGTGGTTTCTTGATATGCCTCTTTCTCTTCTTCTTGATCAATGGTGGAGTTAGCAAACTCCCCATTGACTTTTATGAATCATTTCACCTACTCGTCGTCCTAGAATACCAGCTAATGATTGACATTAACATGTATAGAGGGTTCGTATCTGACTTCTACCTCATACCTGAGGAGTGGATTTTGAGGGGGCTTAAAACTGCTTGCCACTACAACAAGGGAGTCAGCCATTTTGTTTCCTTCTCTGGGTAGAAATTGGATATTAAAGTCCAACAAGAAGTTATCAATTAAATCCCACACTTCAGTCTGGTAAGTCCTCAGTCTAGGGTGTTTGGCCTGGCACTAATTTATGATTTTCCTTACAACCATCTTAGAGTATCCATAGACCATTAGGCATTAAATATTCATATTATTTTCCATTTGTAACCCAAGGAGAAATGCTTCATACACTACCACGTTGTTAGTTGCCTCAAACTCCAGCCTGAATGAGAGCGGTATCAGGCTACCCTTAAGAGATACTAGCAATACTCCTTCTCCATTTCCCTCTTTGGAATTTTCTCTGTCAAAGTATAATTTCCATACTTTTCTTTCATTTGCATGTTGGTGGTATAACTTCCTTGTTAGGTGTATTGATGTTTCTTCTAAGATATATTCTTCCAGGAATAAGCAGGAGAGGTCACTTTCTTTTCCATGAATTAGGGATTTTTCTGAGCCTTTAGCTGAGGTCAAAGTTTTTACACACCTGGAATCTTTGTACAACCTCCTTTGTTCACCTCCAAAAGTGGGAATAGTGGCATAAGTTAGATCTAACTTGATAGAGTCCCCCACCTTGGAACATCAAAATCTAAATAGGATCATGCCGAACCGAGGGGGAATATATTCCACTACTATGTCCATTACCATTCTCTTCATAGGGATCTGAGATAGGTTTACCACCAAATCCTTTATCATTCACAAGAATTTGATCGTCTTAGAGTCAAAGAAGTATAGGTCCTTGTAGGGCCTGGTGATCTACAAGCCCAGTTGTTCCATCACTGCTAGGGGCATGAGGTTATGTGAGGCTCTGAAATCCAACATGGAATTATGCAATAAGAAGTCATGGATTACTAGAGTCACGTATAAGGGTGCAATAAAAGGATCAAGCTCTTCCACATGCAGCCCAAAAACAACCATTTTTCCTCTCCTCTTGAAGGTTTAAACTATCATGGGTTGGTATTGAGGTGGATGGATACATGAAATGAGAGACTTAAGCTCAATAGGTAAGCTTCTTTAGAAGTTAAATGAGAGGAATAATAATCTTTACCTTTTCAAGCTCCTTCTGAAGATTGAATGTAGGTTAGACTTTTTCTATACCTCCCAACTCTACTTCTCCTTCCTTATCGCTGGAAAGCTTTAGCAGAACATGTGCCTTCTTGTCTGTGTGTTCCTTAGAACTATTTCTTTCCATACTTGAGGAGACTTTAACCTTGGATGAGTAAGGATTCATCTTAGCCCTCCCTTTATCTGGTACTGGGGGAATATCTTGGGAGAAGTTCCCTCTTGTTGTTCTGGTTCCCTTGACCTCTTTCTCGAAGATCTTAGATCATACTTTCAGTGTGGTTGTGCTTACATGAAATCTGCAAACTATTTACAATAATAATCTATATCCTCCTCATTTTTTGTTTCTTCTCTATCATGACGGGTTTTCTAGTGAGCCATATTTTCATGTTCTTCTTTAGAGAAAGTGGAATACAAGTTTCCCTGCATCTCATGTGTATCCAATGATTGTTCATCAAGATCATCTTCTAAATATATTGGATGAGGGATCTGATCAAGTTGTTCCTTTCTATCCCTTGGAAGTATCTGCAATGGGGGCCTTCTATATTGGGGTTATAACCCCAGTTGTTGCCTTGAGCATTCTATTTGGAGAGACTTTTTTTTCTCAAGGTCAAGCTTTCCAACCTTATGTGATAGACTCTTGATGAGTTTATCCAGTTCATCCCACTTTAGGTCTGGTGATTCTTTAGTTTGATCATAGGAGGATGCATCTTATTTCCCTCTTTTATTCTCAATAAGTTCCTACTTTCCACTTGACTTCCTGGATGAGGTGAAATTTTCTTCCACCTTAAGAACATCAACTTGGAGTTGATCAAAAGTGGGAATCTTCCTTTCTCTTAAGGTAAAACCAAATTAAGATTCAAAGGCTTGCAAAAAATCTACACGAACAATAGCTGGAGGAGGATATATCTCACGAGGAAGGTTATTATACTTCATAGTGAACCTTCTTATAAATTCTGATATATCCTCTTTTGGCTTCTTCCTTATAGCGTTAAACTCTGTGAGAAAGTACTCGTGATTTCTCTTTTCACCTCATTTTTGTGTGAAAGAGTTTTCAAGTTCATCCCAGGTGGTGATGGAGGCATTTGGTAGGGCTTTAAACCATTTTCTGGCTTCTCCATCAAGGGATTGTATAAAGAGTTTCAAGACCACATCCAGTTGTTCTACGTTTAGATTCTCAGAAAAGGCACAAAAGGCTTCAATGTGTCTTTATGCAGTGTTTTCATCTTCCCCATTGAACCCAACTAGAAGCTTTAGGTAGTCCTAGGGCATAACACTTAGGGGCTGAGGTAAATTAAGAGGGGCATATTTATTCAGCACAAAAATCGGAACAACCATCTAAATCAATGGAGGGGGATTGAGATTTTCCTAAGGAACTTGGGCCAAAAACATAGTGGTTGGAGTGGCTAGACTGAAAGCAGGGCATGTAAGGGTTTTAGGAGTAATTCCTGAGTATTGAGTAACAACAGGTTGAGGCCTGGATGAGGACGCTACAAAGATTGATGAGACGGTAGCACAGGTAGTAGGAGTTTTCTCCTTCCATTATTTCCTAAAAAATAATTTCTCTGGGCAAGATACAAACAAGGTTTTCTACTGAGAAGTATCTGAGTGAGTGTGAGGCTTTTTAAAATCCACCATGATAAATGATAATGGGGTTTGTGGAGTCACCAAGGTGATGTGGATTCAATTAGAATGCCTTTGCTCACCTACACAAAGAGTTCTCAACTTGTCATATCCCAGGGGAAAATCCTTCGATACATTCCGTGACAACGATGCCAGAAGATGTTTTCGCTCTGAGAGACAGCCTCAAATTGCTTACAAGACCAATGCGTGGGCACATCTAGATTCCATGTGTTTGATATGATTCTCTAGAAATTGGAGACATCACACAAACACACACACATATATATATGGAATGGGTTGGCTCATTCATCTGAAGGTACAAGTCATGTATTTCTGGTACTTTTTCACATATCTAGTTTACAAAAATATGGGCATAAAAAAGTGGAGGCCGAGTAGTTCAAGGACTTACATTTTAATAACCTTTTATAGAGCAATGAGAGAGAATAAGAGGAAAGATCAACTAATCACATAGAGCTTAAATCATCAAGAATTCCACATTTAACAAATAGTGCTTTAAGCATTAAGAATTTCTACACTTATTTGAGTTACGGGTAGATATAATGGACAAAAGAGACGTTGAATGTTATGATTCATGTAACACAATTTTAAAGATATAATCTCAATAAACCATACATGCACATGCATTAATAAGTCAATACAAATGAATATGTGAGGAAGTATGAGATATTTCTAGCAACTGTGATTTTGCATGAAATCAGAGAAGAAAAATGAATATAATGGGTTTTAACAGAGGTATAGCATACTATAATACTCGAAGAGGGAATCACCACCATTTACTTGATATTCTGATAGATCTTTATTATAAGTTCATATAGTCTGAAAGTAACATGTAGATTTTTCTTTGGGATTTTTTAACCTCTGTAAAGTGTTTCTTCCCCCTATTTATATGGAGAAGGGAGCGTTGAACATTTATTACAACAAAATATCTTCGGGAGAGTCTCAATTGTCAGGTCGACTAGCTATCTTGGCCATGCGTGGCTCTGTGGCCCAAAAACATTACAAAATATTAATTGCCTCACTAAAGGGTGGCACACTGCATGATACCAAAAGTCAACAATCATATAAAAGCGTTAATAAAATATCTCCATGCCCATCCCTGTTTGGGTTTCAAAATGTCACTCATTATCATACATTTTTCACTTATGCTTCCATTATATCACCCATTATTCACCACCATGTCACTTCATTTTCCCTATTATTCACCATTAATGGGTCTCATTTATATTTTCCAATATTATTTATTTTTAAGCATTTTTAAGAGATTTCTTGATTACATATTATAAAATTTAAATTATTTTACTTTAATATGAAGGTGGTTTGTTTTTTGACATGTGTAGGTGCCAGGAAGCTTTCAGACACTTTATGTGCCTGAATGATCAAATCGATTTGAAGAGATAAACTCATGGAGAAGAATCAAGACAAAGGGTTATGTGTCTAACGGTTAGAGATTTTATGGAACTAAAGAGAGATATTGGATGACTTATGAGTTTGTTACTATCCATTGTATAAAAAGAGTACAATCTCCTCCATTTGTAATCTTGAAGTTTTTTAATCTTAGATTTTGGAGTATTAATCTTAGAAGTTTAGAGTTGTATTCTTAGAGTTGGTTTTGTAATGGGAGATTTTGAAATAAGGATCATAATTCAATTTTTGCTTCTACATTTGAGTCTCATTGAAGTGGTGTGCTTGTGGAGTTATGTAGGGCCCATGGCCCTCTTGCATGCTTATTTGTTTATTTTAGGTATAATTTATTTTATGTTTTTGTTTGATTTCAGTTTTCAAGTTTTTTGTTAGATGTTCTAATATTGGAAGAGTCTTATTTGAAAGTGTTCTTGTAAGAGAATCGTAAGATTTCAAACAATTATTAGATCTAGGCTTTTAAGTTCTTATTAGATGTTCTAATGTTGGAAGAGATCTTGTAGAATATGTTCTTGTAAGGGGACTTTAAGATCTTGGAAAAATTATTAATCCTTCTAAATCTATATATGTTAGATAAGCGCTTCTACGTTTACCTTCCCGGGTTGACATTAAATTAAACTCTAATTGACATCATCAATTGGAACCCAACATTTTGGCGCCGTTGCTGGGGAAGTGCAACCAGAAGGATTTAGTAATTATTTTATGTAGTTGTTTTTATGGACTAATTTGTGGAACTTGGTGACAACAGGTTCATAAAGGAGTTCAAAGTTTGGACCATTTTTTTTTTAATTTTCACACATAGTTAATTTAAATTCAGTTTTTATTTTAAACCCCCCATTTCTCACTAATGCATCTATGGATGATGAATTTGACAATGTTGAATAGGTACTTCTTGGAGAGCAAGGACAAGAACCTTGAGCCAACTCTAAGACAGGATTCTCACATACTTGCAAAACATAACGTAAAATTTTTAAATCTTGATGTGAGCATGTTCGAATTTTTAGTCCGTAGATGGCTTCATTGGAAGCATTCTTTTACTTAGAAAATAAAACATCTTTTAAGTTAATGTAGAATAGATTAGAAAAATAAAAATGAGATCTCATTAGAAGTCATTAGAAGTCATTATCATTATAAGTTTTTATTCTTGTTTCCAAAAAATAAATCATCATGAATAAATTCAGTGGCACATCTTTGCATCTCTATGTCTTGTTTCTGTATCACGGGTGAGCCAGGAGCTTGATTATCAGAAAGCCTTGTCTTCCGAGAGTCTAAACACCCCCGTGACATTGTAGAAAGAGTGTAGATACTGCAAGATTTTGTCACAAATCTTAATTGTGTTTTATCCATCCACGCTAACATGCATAAATAAAAAAATAAAATCAATAGATTAGTATGCTCTCTTCCTGCACTTAGTGCGATCAAGAAGATCATAAAATCTATTGATTTATTTCTAATAAAAATACTTTTGCTGGAAAATTGATTTGCGATATGACAATAAAGAATTTTGTAAATGAGTGAAAATCATCTTTAAAAAAAACATTTTAGATAAAACTTAGTCTTTTTATTAAGTTTAGTTTTTATTTAATTTATAAAAAAAAAAAATGACATAATATATATATATTATTATATTTATTAAAAAAAAATCTTTTGAAAATTAACCATTTTTTTAGAAATAGGATTCAAATTCATTTTTTAGATTTTAGTTTAAAAAAAATAAAAAATTAACTCATTCAATTATCAAATAAACTCCAAATGCATCTGTTGGATACCTATACCAATAGGTTTCATATTTCATGATTGGATATCAAAGGTCCAAATATGTTCAGCTTTGACAAATGCAATGATCTCATATTTCCCTAAAAAGGCAATGTCTGTATCAGTTTTGATAAGAACTCAATTTTGATGGGTGGTCCAACAGTCTAATCTGGATCATGCCATGTCTTAAATTTCCATGT